>JASDQU010222470.1:0-17790 GCA_032191745.1 Picea mariana
AATGATCTAGCAAAACATATTGTAATGTTCATAAGGAGGACTGGGGGTGTTTTTGTTGTTGTTTTGGAATATGGCCTTGGAGAGCGTTCTAAAAAAAAACTCTTTTCACACAAGAAAAAAATTCTGCTTCTCGATGACAACAAGGGTTAGATCTCGGTTAGCTTACCCCAAAGATGCACCTTTTCCTATTTGTTTCTGATTTGCCGAGATCACACAGGGAAGGGGGAAAAGAGAATACACATATCTAAAAGAGTATCAACCTAGAAATAAATAAAACAAAACCGAAATAAAACAAAAATACTACTCTGCAAAAATTTAAAAAAATTTGTATTCAAGCTTTATACCTCCAGATCTGACTGTAATGGTTGTATCTTGGGCAAACAGAAGCCTTTTCAAGTGAAACAAAAAGTGTTCCTAACTGAAACAAGCACTCCAAATGCAATGGAATAGTCCTCTCAGCCCATAAATGTACGAAAATTACATAAAATGAAGATGAGGAAACTTGGCTTCACAATCTCGATCTACAACAGGAGCGGATCTTCAAACAGGCTTTGATACCATGTTCGACAACATAGGTATTTCAATAGAGGAAGAAAACCTTCAGTAACCACTCACATAACCAGATCAAAGATCAAGACACTGATGTTTTCACATGGTAAAACCCCTACGGGGAAACATCCACGACCCCAGCCAACGTGGGCACTTGGAGGAGTTTATTAATGTAAAGAAAAATATTACAGAGAGATTTTACAAGAGAGTTTCTCAGAATCGATCATCGGAAAATGACCCTCCGTGCTCTTTAAATAGATATCATGGACCAATCAGGTGTTAAGCCACAGATCAATGGCCATTAAGATCAAGGAGAGTATGAATTGTCAGATCACTCTATGTCGGGAACATATCGTGACCATTGGATTTCCTAACTACAAATGCATACTAATGCATACTAAAGAAACACACTAGAAAACACACTTTTACCTAATGACACAATAGACCAAGTAGATCTTACTAACTCTTGAGTGTGTAAATATCCTAACACCTATCTAAACTTCATGCTTCAACAATAGTAGGGCATTCATGTTTTCACAAAACATATGAAAGGATTGAATTTTCCTTTTTCTTGGATGGCATGAAACAATACATTTGAAATTTTGTGGTTGAATGTGATACTTTTCAATGAAATAAGGTTGAAATATTAAAAAATTCTAGGAACACTCCAAACTCTTCCTATTCCACCTTCTATATGGAAATATATTTCTATGGACTTCATTGTCGAATTATCCAAATCTTGCAATAAATCAGTCATCATGGTTGTAGTCGATATTCTTTCCAAATATGATCATTTATGTGCCCTCCAACACTCGTTTACAACATTCACCATGGCCAAAATTTCCATGGATAATATCTTCAAACTTCATGGGATGCCCCACTCTGTTGTGTCTCACTATGATCCAACCTTCACCAGAATATTTTGGAAATAATTGTTAAGGATATAGAGAACCCAATTAAATATCAACATGACCTATCATCCCTAGACTAATGGTCAAACTAAAGTTGTCAACAAGTTCTTGGAAACATATTTGAGGTGATTCACATCTGACATACAAACTCAATGGACTCATTGGTTACCATTATATGAATATTGGTACAACACATATTACCATTATTCCACTTGCAAGTCTCCCTTTGAATAAGTCTATGGTGAAGAGACACCTTCTATATTCTCCCACATGCCCAGTGTCTCCAAGGTACACGACATATACAACACCCTTACAGTCCCAACTTCCATTATTCCCACTCTAAAACATAATATGGTCATGGCTCAGAATCGCATGAAGCAACAAGTTGTTCAAGGTCTTTCAAAGTGCTAATTTGTTGAAGGGGACCATGTGTTCCTTCATATGAATCCTTATAAGAAAACATCCCTCAAAGAAGACCATTTTCAGAAAATTTCTCACAAGTTTTGTGTCCCTTATGCGATTCTCAAGTGCATGGGGCATGTGGCCTACAAGTTAGCTCTCCCCAATGACTCTAAGCTCCATCTTATTTTTCATGTTTCTTTCCTGAAGAAATTGATTGTAACCAAGTTCCAAACTCAAATTAGTCTCCCATAATTGGATGAATAATGATCGTTTTGGTTGCATCCCCAAGAAGTCTTGGGTTGCCATTAGGATCGTCTCTGTCAAAATAGAATCGAGAAATTTTTGGTTCAGTGGAAGGAAACACAATCTGAGGATGCCACATGGGAGCCAACTACCTTTCTACAATAATTTCCAAATATCAATCCTTGAGGATAAGGTTTTTTCTTCAAGGGGGAGGGCATGTTAGGGTCCTAACCTCCCTAACCCCTCAAGTAGATATAATAATATGTTTTTCTAAGTAATAAAGGCCAACACTAGTAAATAAGGCCTATATAATAATGTGAACACGTCTAATGTAGAAAGCATGGAAAATTTTTGTCTTGAGAAGAATTTTTTACTTGATATTAAATCTATTGAATCCTACCCCATCAAAGAGGGAAGTGAGCTTGGCTATCGATATAATAAAGGTATTATTTCTGGAATCAATTGTGTCATTGTCCTCTATATTTTTCACTTTCTATCGATAGTCGTTATGACAATTTTTTTTCTGCTCCTCATAATAACATCTGGTACCTTACATGCATTGAAGTTTGAAAAATTCATTGATAATATCAAGTAGCTCCATCTACGACTACAAGATACATTAAAGAAGTCATAGGAAAAGTAAAATGGATTTTAGGATCAACAAAAAGTTGAGAAAATATTTTGGAAATAATTGTTCTGACTGACTTTGATCCATAATGGATTTGTGTCTGACTGTGATCCAACCTTCACCAGAATATTTTGGAAATAATTTTTTAGGCTCTAGGGAACCCAATTAAATATCAACATGGCCTATCATCCCTAGACTAATGGTAAAACTAAAGTTGTTAACAAATTCTTGGAAACATATTTGAGGTGTTTCGCATCTGACATACAAACTCAATGGGATCATTGGTTACCATTAGATGAATATTGGTACAACACATATTATAGTGATTCCACTGGCAAGTCTCCCTTTGAAGTGGTCTATGGTAAAGAGCCACCTTCTATATTCTCCCACATGCCCAGTGTCTCCAAGGTACAGGACGTATACAACACCCTTACATTCCCAACTTCCATTTTGCATACTCTCAAACATAATACGTTCATGCGTCAGAATCGCATGAATAAACAAGTTAATCAGGGTCTTCCAAAGCACTAATTTGTTGAATGGTCCCATGTGTTCCTTCATCTAAATCTGTATAAGAAAACATCCCTCAAAGAAGACCATTTTCAAAAACTTGCTCACAAGTTTTGTGTCCCTTATACAATTCTCAAGTGCATGGGGCATGTGGCCTACAAGGTAGCTCTCCCCAATGACTCTAAGCTCCATCCTATTTTTCATGTTTCTTTCTTGAAGAAATTGATTGGAACCAAGTTCCAAAATCAAATTAGTCTCCCATAATTGGATGAAGAATGATATATTTGGTTGCAGCCCCAAGAAGTCTTGGGCTTCCATTAGGATCATCTCTGTCAAAATATAATCAAGAAATTTTTGGTTCAGTGGAAGGAAACACAACCGAAGGATGCCACATGATAGCCGACTACCATTCTACAACAATTTCCAAATATCAATCCTTGAGGATAAGGTTTTTTCTTCAAGGGGGAAGGCATGTTAGGGTCCTAACCTCCATAACACCTCAAGTAGATATAATAATATGTTTTTATCTTTTGCTAAGTAATAAAGGCCAACACTAGTAAATAAGGCCTATATAATAATGTGAACATGTCTAATGTAAGGATACTTAATAGAAAGTTCCGCTTCTAGAAATATTTTCCTCTAGAATGTTCTCTAGAAGATTGAAATAGTATAAACAGGAGTAGAAAGCATGGAAATTTTGTGTCTTGAGAATAATTTTTTACTTGATATTAAATCTATTGGAGCCTACCCCCTCAAAGAGGAAAGTGAACTTGGTTATCCATATAATAAAGGTATCATTTCTGAAATCAATTGTGTCATTGTCCTCTATATTTTTCTCTTTCTATTGATAATTGTTATAACAATTTTGTTTCTCCTCAGCATAATAACATTTGGTACCTTATAAGCACTGAAGGTTGAAAAATTTATTGATAAGATCAATTATATCCATCTACGACTACAAGATACATTGAAGAAGTCATAGGAAATGTACAAGGGATTTAAGGATCAACAAAAAATTGAGAAAACATTTAAGGTGGAGGACAAAGTTTTGTTGTATCTAAACAAAGAAAGGATATAGGGTCCTAGTAAGAAGATCAAGAGTTTGTGGTATGCTCCTTTTAAATTGTTAAAGAAGGTGGGTGATAATTCTTACAAACTTAATCTACCCAAATATATGTGCATTTACTTAGTAGTGAAAGTGAAAAATTTAGAATTCTATGACCCTTCCATGTTGGAGAAAGAAACTGATGAGCAAGTCATACCTACCATAGAGGACATAGCGCTAAAAGATTAGACTGAGTTAAAAGGAGATATATTTTTTTAGAAGAAGTCTTGAACAAATTTATGGGGGTAGTATGAATTTTTTTAGGTGGGGCTAAAATGACAACTTATAAGAAAGGCTAAATGGTACTCTAGGGAGAAGCTAGAGAAAAAAATTTCCCACCCACTTCATTAAAATATTTTTGGGACCAAGATGCTCTCTAAATGCAGAGGTATGATCTATAATGGATCATTATATAATTTTTCAACTATTTGGATTTGGGTGGAAAAATGAATCTATTGTCTTGTAGGGATCATTTTAGGGGTAGGTCCCTCTTTGGTGATTTAGGGTCCAGAACCTCTTGGATCTCATTTGAGGTATTAAGTGGTCATTTTTTTGGGTCAAAAAGTTATGAAAAAAATTCCCAATCTTTTGATTATACTATACACATCAGTAGCTTTCAAAATGTTTGAAAATCACCTCAATTGGAGTTTATACATAGAATTTATGCGTTCGGCAAGTTCACCTATCGTTTTCACCTCCATGATATTGAGTGGATTCCACATTAGCTCACATTACTCACACATGTTAAAATAGTCACATGTTCACTTTCAATAATATTCTAGAGCGTCCAAATCCAAAACATTATTAATTGGGGATTGAGGCATGTAAAAGCATTAAAGATAAACCTAGATGATGTTAGCTTATGTTAAACACTAGGCTTCTAGGATAGGACTTGGGGTTCCATTCTTATTGTATTTTTCAATGTTCCATAGTTGACCAAAGCATGAGGGAGTGGGATATTGAGAAGAACAAATGAATTAGAACATGTTATAGCAACCATATTGGTCATATGGAACCTCCATAGTGAGTGCCTCTTTCTTTGTATTTTCATTTTATAACCAAGAAGAAAAGTGCAAAGAATAGGCCTCACCCTCTACCTAGAATTTTCCCATATTAGGTTTTCAAAAGATACATATTGTGTTCATTTTGTGGATTGTGTGTTATGTCCTTAGTTTCTTTCATTTCATTTTCAATTATCTAAGTATTTTCAATCCATTAAGCTAGTAACAATAAATTAAAATATTAAGTAAAACATTGCATAAGAATATATTATAGAAACTTGTAATATTTGTTGTGATGAACTATTAAAGTGGAGCATTCATGATAGATTACATATAAATCATGTTCATGAGAAGTTTTGATGACATCCGTTTGATATGTTTGAGACTATTGAAAGATAATGAAATTTTGAAAGAGATGCATGAAGGTGAATGTGGTGTTTATTTTTCAACATTTCTCACTACTCAAAAGGTAATTAGAGATGTATTTTATTGGCCCACACTTTTTTGATACATACAAAATGGTGAATATTTGTATGGTTTTCCAAAAATTTCCTAAGAGAATGGTTAGAGCTACTATACCTTGGACAAAAATTGGTGTAGAAATTCCCTTTGCATAGTGATGATTGGATGTGATTGGCCCCATAAATTGTAACTCAATTAAGGGTCCTTCATACATCCTAATTGCAATAGATTATTTTATGAAGTCGCTTGAAGTTATAGCTTTGAAAGCAGGGATGATTTTAAGGATGAAAATTTATCTTTGAATGTAGAAAATTTGGTGAATCTTACTAGTCTTTAATATAAAAACTATAAAATGTTTGGCGATATTTTTATAAAAATATTCAAACATATAAGTATTTTATATAGCTTCTATAAAATTTAGTCTATTTTTAAGGTAAAATAATTTTATTCTATAGAATTTGGACAAATCAATTTTAGAAAAAATGGAAATTGGCGAATCTTTTTATTGGAAAAAACATGGAAAATTATCCAATGGGAGAAATTTAACCCCTTCAATTTTAGCTATTCTTTATTCTACTAAACTCATTTAATTTTTGGAGGAAAATTATGTCCACGTTTAGATTCATAGATAAATTTATTAGTGATCATGCCTCATTTTTTGTTGGTTCAAAATTTTATACCTTTTGTGGAATATGGAATCATCATAGGGTGACGTTCAAGCTATTACCCCTTAGGATATTGGGCTAATAGAATCACCGAATAAGTGGAATATGGAATCATCATAGGGTGATGTTCAAGCTATTACCCTTAGGATATTCGGCTGTAGAATCACCGAATACAATTCTCATTCAAATTTTGAAGAAATAATCTCTTCCAACAAAAACAATGGGCACACGAAGTTGTTAGATACACTATAGGTTAGCAGAATTACACCTAAGAAAAGTACTAGAAAATATTGTACTCATTCGGTTATGGAAATGAGCAAAATTATCGCAATACATTTGAAGTTGAATTATTTATCTTTTGCCACTCCTTTACATAGAAATATTGTCAATTTATGCAACCCGACGTACATAAAAACTAATATGGTTGGCCATGCAAAAAAAAATCAATTTGAAAGCATTTTAACCAGATGATAATATTGAAATGTTCTTAAAAGATAATATTGAAATATGTTTAAAGGGGCAATTAGGTTTGTTATGGAATAAGGACAAGGAGAAATCATCAATGCATAAAAAGTTTGGCACACTTTGTCATTCTTATAAATTTGAAAACATATTTGGTTTTAACTCCTACTTACTCAAAAATATCGGCAAAACTCTAAAGGAATTTTCCTATAAATAGAAAAATGTAATTTTTTTCTTTCTTCGTGATGAGTTTTTCTTAATTATGTTAATTTTTATTTTTATTCCCTTTCTATTCCATTTCCATAGAAAAGCCATTACATATTCTTAACAACCCATATGGAATCACCATTCCATAAATGGAGTCGATTTTTCTTTAAAACATTGTTTTTCCCCTTCATTTTATGCCCCAGGATTAAATTTTGTCACCTTTTGGAGTCACCATGAGAAATCACGTGAAAATACTTAAAAACTTAAAAAAAAAATACATTTTTAAGTCCTTGTGGTGAAAAACCTTGTTGAAGTAGTTGCAATGTATTTTGCATACCTTTTCCTATTTGAAAGTAAAATATTTTTTGTATTACACTTTCCATTTTGTCCTTTACAACCCACACAAAAAAAATTGGTATAAGCATTGACGTCCCCATCATATGTATCTTCCATATACATACCCTATCTCCGCATCATATTCATGCATGGATGTAGAGGTCCTACATACCCTATCTTTGCATCATATTCATGCATGGATGCAGAGGTCCATTTCCTTCCACACTCCACATCTCGCATGCATTGTTTCATGCAGATATGTAGGTTGTTACTCACTTTTCCATTTTTCCTCATCTTTCCTTCCACCCCCACTTCAATTTCTGGACATGCGTGTGAGGGGATTGTGTCCTATTCATTCATTTTATATATGTTCCTTTTCCCTTTTGTGTTTTCCTTGGATACAATTGGATGTATTTGAAAGGGATAGGGATAGGTAGCCTTATTGTTATAGAAATATTTGATGGTGACTTAGGGGCACTAAAGTTATTTATGAATAATAAAGAAAAGTTAGAATGAGATATGTTGATGTGTCATTCTTGAAATTACAAATAAAATATTAAAATTATGAATGTATTTGTACATATTTGGGGCATAGATAAAACTATGATAAGAATAAAATATGGTGTATAGAAAAAAATTGAACCTTTTTATGGGGATACTATCAACTCATTGGTTCATGAAGATAAAAAATTTCATTGTAATATGACATATAAGTAGTACTAAAGCTGCATGAAGTATTAGATAAATTTTGAGGTAAAAAATGGGCCTAAAAATGTGTTATCCACATGAAATTTAAAAGAACCAATAGGATTCAAGATGATGATATCAACCAGCAAGGTAATTGTTGTAGGAGGAAAGAAAATAATACTTCTTTTATAGTATTTTAGATGTATATCCTTATAGGTTTACTCAAATTATAGGTGTAGGAATTCACCAGATGCACACATTAACATTGCATCCAACGAGTACCGAGTATGCATACTTTTGATAGACCCATGGTGAGATAAAATTGAAATACATGAAAAAATGTGTTGCTAAAAAAAATAGGGTATTCGCACATAGGACGAGCACCTTCAGTAACCACTAACATAACCAAATCAAATATCAATAGATAGTTGTTTTTGACATGGTTAAAACCCTCGAAGAGGGAAACATTCCACATCCCCAGCCAATGTGACCACTTGATGAAATATATTAAACAAAAGAAAATTATTTTACAAGAGAGTTTATCACAATTGATCACCATCAAATTATTTTACATGCTCTTTAAATAGACAACATGGACAAGTTAGGTGTTAATCCATGGATCAATGAAGTCATTAAAATCGAGGATAATATGACCCAACAGATCACTTTATGCCTAAAACATATCATGATCGTCATATTACATAACTACAAATTCATACTAATGCATACTAAGAAACACACTTTTACCTAAAGACACAATAGATCAATTTGATCTTAACTAACTCTTAAGTGTCTAAATATCATATCATCCCCCCTTAAGAACAACTTGGTATAGGATTGAAGAATTTAAAAAAATTTCACAATGACAAAAGAAAGGAGGAATTAGAGCCTATCCCCCCTTAATGGAAACTTCCTAAACTTATAACATAGATCAATGTTTGGAAAAAATCACTTATGTAGGAGACTTGGTGAAAGTGTCTTTAACTTGATGTTCTATAGGGGAAAAAAGCACTTCAATAACTTGATCATGNCTCAATATGTTTGTTGTGTTGATGTTGAACTATATCTTTGGTAAGCTTGGTGACACTTCGATTATCGCACCAAGGGGTGTTCATAAACTGTTTTTGGAAGAAAAAATCTCAAAGGATCTATCGAATCAACAAGGCTTCTTGAATTGCATTAACTGCTTCTCAGTACTCTCCTTTTGCAGAAGAAAGAGAAAGAACTTGTTGTTTCTTACAAGAACAAGTGATAGGTCCAGAACTAAGAATGAAAACATAATCAATAGTAGAATTTCGATCATTAAGGTCAGTGGCCCAGCCTGGATAAGTGAAACCAACCAAAAAAGGAGTCCCCCTTGAAATGCAATGTATCCCGAACAAAATTGTACCACATACATACTGAAGTATTCTTTTTGTTGCTCTATAATGTCTCTTATGGGGTGTTTCCATATACCAAGAAACAATAACAACAACAAAGCAAATATCAGGAAGGGTATGAGTCAAATATAAGAGGCTAACAACTAACTAATGGTAAAATTTGGCATCAACTTCACGAGTAGTATAGGTGGCAACAAGTTTGACTCCAAATTACAAGGGAGAGGGGGCTGGTTTAGAATTTCCTATGTGAAAGTTATGAAGAAGGTCAAAAGCATACATAGACTAGGAAATGGAAATACCTTCCTTAGCTTGCAAAACTTGGAGGCCAAAGAAATAATGCAAATAACATAAGTGTGTCATTTCAAATTTCTTTTTAAATTTGGATTTCACATGGGTTAAATGTTTAGGGTCACTACTAGTGAGGATAAAGTCATCAACATAAATAAAAAGTATTATGAGAAGGATTCCCACTTTCTTGGTATAGATATTAGTGTGAAAATGACATCTAGACAAGCCAGTATCAAGAGGAAAGTTGTACCTTTCGGCTTACCAAGATGAAGGAGCTTTCATATGACCATAAATGGATTTCTTAATGCGACAAACAAGGATGGATTCGTGGATTCATTCATGACATAGCTAGGAGGTCGTTTTATGTAGATTTATTCTTTCAAAATCCCCATGTTTAGCATCCATCTAATACACCTTCTATTTATGTGAGGCAGGAAGGGATAGAATGAGGCATATGGAATTCATTTTGGCTATGGGAGAAAAGGTTTCATTGTAGTGGATTCCTTCAACAAGAGAGAATCCTTTGGTAATTAATCAAGTCTTCTATATTTCAACACTTCCATATCATGCATACTTAGTTCTATACACCTTATGAATAATAAAGAAAAGTCAGAATGAGTTATGTTAATGTGTCATCCTTGAAATTACAAATAAAATATTAAAATTATGGATGTATTTGTACATATTTGGGGCATAGATAAAACTATGACAAGAAAAAAATATGGTGTATAAAAAAAACATGAGCCTTTTTGTGGGGATACTATCAACTCATTGGCTCATGAAGATAGAAATTTTCATTGGAATATGGCATATAAGTGGTACTAAAGCTGCAAGAAGCATTAGATAAATTTTGAGGTAAAAAATGGGCTTAAAAAATCTGATATCCACAACTTTAAAAGAACCAATAGGATTCAAGATGATGATATCAACCATCAAGGTAATTGTTGTAGGAGGAAAGAAAAAAAATACTTCTTTTATAGTATTTTAGACTTATATCCTTATAGGTTTACTCAAATTCTAGGTGTAGGAATTGATCGGATGCATAAATTAAAATTTCATCCAACGAGTACCGAGTATGCATACTTTTGATAGACCCTTGGTGAGATAAAATTGAAATACATGAAAAAATGTGTTCTTCAAAAAAATTGGGTATTTGCACATAGGACAAGCACCTTCAGTAACCACTAACGTAACCAAATCAAATATCAATACATCGATGTTTTTGACATGGTTAAAGCACTCGAAGAGGGAAACGTTCCACATCCCCAGCCAATGTGACCACTTGACTCAATATATTAAACACAAGAATTTTTTTTTACAAGAGTTTCTCACAATTGACCGCCATCAAATTACTTGTCATTCTATTTAAATAGACATCATGGACCAATCTAGTGTTAATCCTTGGATCAATGTAGTCATTAAAATCAAGGATAATATGAGCCATCAGATCACTTTATGTCTAAAACATATCATGATCATTAGATTACATACCTACAAATGCATACTAAGAAACACACTTTTACCTAAAGACACAATAGATCAAGTTGATCTTAACTAACTCTTAAGTGTCTAAATATTATATCATCCCTCAAGAAAAACTTGGTATAGGATTGAAAAATTTAAAAATGTGACACAATGACAAAAGAAAGGAGGAATTAGAGCCAATACCCCCTTAATGGAAACTTCCTAAACTTCTAACATAGATCAATGTTTGGAAAAAATCACTTCTGTAGGAGACTTTGTGAAAATGTCTTTAACTTGATGTTCTGTAGGGAAAAAAACACTTCAATAAATGATCATGAATGACATTTATGATGAAGTGCATCTGTAGCTCAATATGTTTGTTGTGTTGATGTTGAACTAGATCTTCGGTGATCTTGTTGGCACTTTGATTATCGCACTGAGGGGTGGTCATATACTATTGTTGGAAGAAAAACTCTCAAAGGATCTATCGAATCAACAAGGTTTCTTGAATTGCATGAATTGTTTCTCAGTACTCTCCTTTTGCAGAAGAAAGAGAAAGATCTTGTTGTTTCTTACAAGCCCAAGTGATAGGTCCAGAACCAAGAATGAAAACATAATCAATAGTAGACTTTCGATCATTAAGGTTAGTGACCCAACCTGGATAAGTGAAACCAACCAAAAAAGGAGTCCCCCTTGAACTGCGATGTATACCAAACAAAATTGTACCCCATACATACTAAAGTATCATTTTGTTTTCTTTATAATGGATCTTATGGGATGTTTCCATATACCAAGAAACAAGACCAACAACAAAGGAAATATTAGGAAGGGTATGAGTCAAATATAGGAGGCTAACAACTAATTAATGGTATGAGTTGGCATCAACTTTACAAGTAGTATAGGTAGCAACAAGCTTGACTCCAAATTACAAGGGAGAGGGGGTTGATTTAGAATTTTCCATGTGAAAGTGATCAAGAAGGTCACAAGCATACATAGACTAGTAGATGGAAATACCTTTCTCAGTTTGCAAAACTTGGAGGCCAAGGAAATAATGCAAATAACAAAAGTGTGTCATTTCAAATTTATTTTTAAAGTTGGATTTCATGTGGGTTAAATGTTTAGGGTCACTACTAGTGAGGATAAAGTCATCAACATAAATAAAAAGTATTCTAAGATGGATTCCCGCTTTGTTGGTATAGACATTAGTGTCAAAAAGAAATCTAGACAAACCAGTGTCAAGAAGAAAGTTGTCCCTTTTGTCTTACCAAGATCAAGGAGATTTCTTATGACGATAAAGGGATTTCTTAATGCGACAAACAAGGATGGATTCATGGATTCATTAAGGGCATAGCTAGGAGGTCATTTTATGTAGATTTATTCTTTCAAATCCCCATGTAAGAAGGTTGAATTAACATCCATCTAATGGACCTCCTATTTATGTGAGGCAGGAAGGGCTAGAATGAGGCATATGGAATTCATTTTGGCTATGGGAGAAAATGTTTCATTGTAGTCAATTCCTTCAACAAGAGAGAATCCTTTGGTAATTAATCAAGCCTTATGTCTTTCAACACTTCCATATCATGCATACATAGTTCTATACACCTATTTACATCTAGTAGGTTTTCTTCCTTTTGGAAAAGGTACATGCTATGAAATATCTTTCTCCATTAAGGAACAATATTCTTCATTCATTGTTGTGTCCCAATCTAGATGGCGAGAAACATCTACAAATGTGTCTAGATCACGAGTCTTTGAAACTTGAGATAAAAGAAAAGAGACTCATTGGAACTGTTAGTGCGTTTGACACTGATCTTAAGAAAGCTATGGCGAAGGTAACATAATTACATTTATCTTTTTTTTTATGAGGAGAATCGATAGACCCACCAATTGTCACTAAGGAGATCCATGGTCAAATAAAAGAGATTTCCATTATAAACACGGGCCTAACGTAGGCACCAGGAGACCATGTTAAGGAAGCAAGATGAGTTTCGAACCTCGGCGGGGCCCCTATAATGGAATACAACTTCTTCAAGAATGAGATATCCATAGTTTGGCCTAGCTAGATGGGCTAACATAATTACATTTATCATCAAGTATATGTACATTAGGGAATTAGTGGTTATTCTATAACATCTACTAGGCACACATTTTGCATAGATTGAAAGATAAAAATGAACAATTAGTAGTATCTTGAATAAAAATAACATATTTGATGGTCTTAAGGAATCATTTTTGTTAGATATGTGTTTATATAGACTTTGTGTCTGTATAGATCTTGGAAACTCCAAATTATAAACATCTTAATTTAAATAATAAGCAATATATCCAATAATTATATATTTACATATTCCTAAAAACCAATAAATAAATTAAATGTATTTAAAGTTGTTATAATGTTTTGACAAAAATAACACATTTCAACATACACTTAAGAATATCTCAAAACTTTTTTTAATAAAATATACAATAAACATATTAAATATGTTTGGGAATTTAAATAACACTAACCTCCATAGCTAAGGATGATTATACTAAGTTCAAGATATGAACTCAAAATGCACTGCTTGCTCATGTTAATTTAACTTTGAAAATCCCCCAAAAAAACAAATATAGCTTACTTTTATGAAGTGTGTTTGTTAATAATTTTTACAAATATTATAATTTATATTGATTAACCTTAATTTTATGAAGTGTGTTTGTTAATAATTTTTACAAATATTATAATTTATATTGATTAAGTTTTAACATTGCAGAAAATTGAAAAGACATCTGAGAAGATTTGGAAAGACATATGAGAAGATTTAGAAAACTGAAAGACATTTTGCGCCATTAAATTGCGGGTGCAGTCCCTTGTGAGTGGCATTGAAGTGGCCAGCATAACTGATGGGAAGTCTTCTCACGCAAGCCCACGGAATCTTCCACTTCATTAGTGGTATAAGCTCCTCGATAAACATCAGTCAAATCAGTTGAGTTTAAATAAGAATGATCAGTGTTCCATGCAACTAATCCAGAAGGTGCTGTGAACGAAGAATAGTCGATCATGATCTCATTTTCATTAATAATATCGCCATCTTTTTCAATTTTCCATTTCGGTGAGTCGCTGATCTCATCAAGAGGGGGAATAGTGTTGTTATAGACCAGAGTTTTATGGGCAGAGCCAGGCGCTTCAAGAGGTGGCAATGTATTGAACAAGTTTATTCCTTGATCTCCTCTCGATGATTCCTTGAACATGTTACCTTCTCTTGTTTTGTTCTTTTAGTAATAATTTTTTGTTCTAAGAGTGGTGTTGTAGACTATTACATCATGATGTATGACATTGTATAGTTTGTTGTAAAACATTACATCTTACTATTAAATGTTATACATAATTATCTAGGTTGTTGGAAAACTATAAAATGACACTATGAAACTTTATAATGGTAGAGAACCAACCACAACAATTGTGGAATATGGTTCCTGTCATTTTTTAATGAGAAAAAAAAGATGCCTAAAAAGTATAAAATGTATGGGAAAACCTTAAAGATTTATATATTTTAGGATGAGACAATGAGATTCTTAGTATTATGTTTGCCAAAATTATTACAACATGAAGGTATAATAAAGTTGTATAAACCAATTTATTCTTGAGATGGTTAAATAATTTAGAATAATTTTATTAAGTTCTTAGAAGTCAAGGGAGCTATGTAGTGATAATGAGAAAATAAGATGACAAGGATAAAAAACAAAAGGTCGGTTTGAGGAGAGAGGGGAGGATCACACAGCTAATTACGATAAGATGTCGGCCTGCCCCCCCTAATTTTTTCATAATTAGGGTTGACTTAGTATTCTTTAATTAACAAGTAAGGAACGAACCATACTTTTCGTTGCCGTGTTGGAGACTGGAGCATTTTTATCAATCTTGATATTAGTGAAAAAAGTCATATTTTATATAAACTTTATCCCACACCTTTAAATAGTTGTTGTGAGTAACTTCTATTAAAAAAAATCACCTAGTTAGTTACTGATGTGGATCTCGTGGTCCACTTCATGAGAACATCATGAATACATAACATAATTCCATATATCCATAATAAATAATATTTTATTTACTTGACATCATATGAGATACAATACATGTATATAAATATGCATAGGGAATGATAAGCCATGTCCTTCTCAAAGGTCATGACTTATCATGGACTTATCATTTACATTATAATGAATATTTATATAATAACAAACCTATAACATATTATTACATGATAAAAAATGTAATATACTTTAGGTATATTACATGTCTCCCCCCTTAATAATAATTTTTCCTCAAAGCATAGGAAATGAGAAACACTTGTAATAGAATGACTTTCTTTTGTAATTGTTATCGATTAGATAATGTTGAAGACATGAGGCAATATGAGAATCAAAGTTTTGAACAATATTGTTGCATCGAAAAAGAATCAATCCATCCGAGGTGGATTTTTTTTGGAACTTGTAACACCCTGTTTCCCCCAGTTTGTAAAAATAACTATACTGGCCAAGAACTGTGGCAAACCGAAAAATGTGAATGTGTGATGTGAATGGACCTTGTGAAAAATTTCGATGAATGTGAATGATATTATAAATATATATATTGCAGGACTGCTAAGAGGGGATATGCTAAAAAAAGAGACCATGATGGCTGAAGAAAGGAGGTGGAAGGCACCTAGAATGGTGGCATTAACTTCCACCGAAACCGATACCATATTTGGTCTTCACTGGCTCGGAGAACCAAGAGAGGCTCGTTGGCCCCAAATTAAATGACTCGCTAGGATTGGTAGGTAAATGGCTCCTCATGAGTAATGAGGGATGGGGGGTGAACCGTCCATCCATAGAGTCGTCAGACCTGACCACTGCGAGGAAAATCGTGCCACAAGCAACCTCGCCGAAAGGAGAAAAGGCTGGGCGAGTGGGCAATAAAGGGCAGACGCGAGGGAAGGAAAAAGAACTCTGGAAAATATAGAGTGAGTGATAGCAGAGAAGAAGGAGAGTAACCTTTGTTCTCGGTCACTGACAAACAGAGATGCAGTCTCACAGCATCATGGTCTCAGCTCGGGGGTGGCTAGTGGTAAATCCATTGGGAGTTGCTGAGCCTACGGTTGGGTGGAAACGAGCACCCCTCTCAGCAGTTGCAATCACATCTGGTGTTATTTCTGATAAGTGTTTTACATCTTGCATCTCGAAATTTATATGTTGACATGTATGCTCATAGTCTGTACAGTTTGTGAATGGTTTGAGTATAAGACTGTCTGTGTAGTGTTTTGATCAGAAATGGTGGTTGCATGCTTTTATTGGAAGGACCACGTATCACTTATGTTATAGATAGATTTGTATATATATATATATATAATCATATTGTATTAATTTGGAATTCAAGTCTGCTTTTGAGAAATCTATGTCCTTATTCGTCCCTAGGAATACTCAGAGTAGATCTCTCGACAGAGATACCCTTCTTGGAAATCTTACCAAGAACCTGGAAAAGGATTTTGAAGGCGCAAGTCTTAGTAACCCTGTAAGAGGAAGAATGATCCTCTTGAAATCCCGAAATAGCAACATAGGGATAGGTATCGATCGACGGAAGAGATCCCGTCAAAAGACCTACGGTCATTCACGACCGTTAGGTTGGAGGAAGAAACCAGGATGTTACATGCCTTGGCCCTTTTCCTTTATCTTCGTGAGTAGTGAAGAACTCGAGACCGTAGATCCCCAAGGTTCGTGAGAGTATCTGGACCATTGTTTTTTCCACATCCAGGGAGCAGTGGGAGAGTGCACAGTGTGGGACTGATATAAACCGTTAGATCTTAGTTAGAAAACCCGACAGCCATTGGATCTGTCAGGAGATACATGAGGGTTAAGCCCTCATGAACAGGGGCGAAAGTCCCGAAAGAGGAGTCGGTATCAGGGTTTCGGATTTTGGGATTCCAGAAGTCATGATGCCAAGAGATCGGGACACTCCATGGTGAAAATCTTGAAATAGATCTGGATCGTCCGATTAAGGGAGGCCACGTGTCACGAGATCCTTTTGGAGGATCCAAGGTTGGTAAAAACCGTTAGATGTGGGGAAAGAACGTGGACGATAGTACCTCGATCGCTCTTCGCCTTTGCAAGAAATGCATGAACGTGATCCTCTCGAAGGATCCAAGGTCTATAATGACCGTTATATTTGAGGAAGAGACGCAGACCTTAATGCAACGACCCTTTTTACCCTTGCAAGAAATGAAGGAATCGGGACCATAGACCCCATGGTCCATGGAAGTACCTGGACCATCTATCTATAGAGTACACTTGGCTGCTAGTAAGCGCTTTGGCATTTCAGCACCCGGGAAGCCAAAAGGGCAAGAACCCTTGTCTTCGCTAGTCGTGAAATCCCGATCATCGAAACCCCGAAATGGCGTGACATGTGAATGAGATTAAGGAAAGATGGGATTTGATCGTGACCATTGATCATCCCGAAAAGATCAGGACCATTGATCTTG
>JASDQU010222473.1:3594-17720 GCA_032191745.1 Picea mariana
TAGGTGGGTCTCAAATTTCTATAAAAGAAGGGGAAAAGAAGGAAGAAGGGATGAACGGTTAGCGTAACGTTACGCTGCCGGATTGTGGCTTGACTATTTGCTTGTGAGGAGTTGGGAATTTCTCAGTTGTATTGGAGTGGTAGCTCAGCCTTGGAGGCGAGATGATAAGCTACGCTTATCTCTGGATCTTGTGTGGCCCCTTTGTGGCTCGGGGGGCTAAGGGGGAAGCAGATTACCCCTAGCGATTGGCTGAGAGCTACCGGTGAGGTCTCTATAGTCAGCGAGCGGGAGTGGCACGGAGCACCGACGGGATCGCTCGAAGTGCGGGAGTCATTGGAGGCAGGCAAGAAGGCAACGGTATGATCTTTAGTTGTAGGAGTAGAATGCATAATTATTTAATTTGGTAATTAATTTTTCTTGTTGTAAAGGCATTGACTCGGCGGTTGATTGCCGGAATAGTTTTCTCTGAAAATTTTGTTTGCACAGCATTAATGACTGAACTCTGTACAAGCCTAAGCCCTTCGTTAAATGCCTAAAATCCTTTGGTCGGGGTTCTGATTGGGGTTATACCTTCTTGGGTTTGGGACCTCATTCCTCTGTGTGCTCTTCGCGCTGTATCCTTCCTGGATGTAATAAATTTGCCTTGCCACCTTGATTTTAAAACTCGTTTCCTTCACCTCTGTCAATAATTAGATAAACTGAGAACTGGTACAGTACTAGAATTTTAGCCAAAGAATTTTGAAATAATATTGTTCTTGCCATAAGTAAATAAATTTTCGACTGTTACAGCGTGGGCATTTTAGTTAGGGATTTCGAACTGATGGTTTTGGCAATTCGAATGCTTTTTGTTTTGCTTATTGATCATGAAGGTTTTAAACTCATTGGGCATTTCGTTTTTCACTATTGCTGCAAATTTCGTTGAGGGTAATGCTATTCTAATCCTATAAATTCATTTGACATTTCGTTTTTCCTTATTGTGTTCTAGTAAAATCATTGGCATTGCGGTTTTTATTTTTTATTTTTTTATTGCTGCAATTTCGTATTTGTATTGCTGAGTTTAATGCTGGAAATTCGTTGAGTCTACTGCTGGATACATTGCGGCAAATTCGTGTGTATATTGCAGAGTTTATTGTTGAAGATTCATGGAATCTATTACTGAGTTTATTGTCGTAAATGCGTTGATTCATTGTATGTTTTGGGCGTTTGAATGATCTACATTTTGCTAGTATTTATTGGGCATTTTTATATACAGTGGGCCATTCTTATATTGGGCGTTTTTATTATATACAGTGGGCAATTATTATATTGGGCGTTTTTATACAGTGGCATTGTATACAGTGGGCATTTCTTTTTATATTCAGTGGACAATATTTACCGTGGGTTTTCTTTTGTATTTATTGGGCGTTTTTATATACAGTGGGCCATTCTTATATTGGGCGTTTTTATTTTATACAGTGGGCAGTTATTATATTGGGCGTTTTTATACAGTGGCGTTCTTTTGATTTACAGTGTGCATTCCGGTGGTGGGCATTTCGTTTATAATATGTTATCTCTCGTTTGTGAAATTCTGTCATTTCATTTTTAAAATTTCTGTCATTCCTTTTTACTACTGTCATCTCGTTGGGTTGATATTTGGGCAGTAGCGGGAATCCGTAAAGTGGTTTGCTGTAATGACAAAGGTAAAACACAATTATCAAATGCAATTATAAAATGGCTCCCTTCTGATTTAATCCTTATGATTTCTCCTCGATTGTTTAAATGGCAATGATCTTGTTCTGAAATGAAAGCCTTTATTTAGTTCAATTTACCTCGTCATGAAATTCACCACAATTCGATGACAATATGTATCCCACTAATTTTAATCTATATGGCTTTAATTTTTACCATTATTGTTCCTTTATCATTCTGTTAGGAATGGTAGGAATGGGTTAAGCTCTTTTTATGATTATTATTTTCACCATGCAATTGCTTTATTACGTATTCAATATAAAAATAATTGCTTTATATGAAAAAAAAATGCTATTACACAACTGCGTTATTGCTTCATTCTTGGTTATTCGTGTTAGTTAGCAATTGTTTTATTCAGGTGTGTAACCCAATAGATGTTAATATTTTCACCATGCAATTGCTTAATTATGTATTCAATATAATAAGAATTGCTTTATACATTCAATTAAGTAGGATTTGTTTATATCTTCAATTTAAGAAGGAATTACTTATGTATTCACTTAAGAAGGAACTCCTTGATACTAGTCAGTGGTTGCACTTTATGGGGGTAATGCAATTTTAATATATTATTCCATTTATGTAAGGGCAAGGATCTAGTAACAAATAAAAGTACTGTTAGGGTTAGATACATATAATGCTGATGGCTTTCTAATTTGCAAGGTTATGGTAACATTGTGTCATGGCCCTGGGCACCTTAATGTATTTTATTGACATAGCGATGTGTAAGGAGTAATGTCTTGTATTATAACATTGAATTATGTAAGGGTAATATATGTCATTATAAATTAAGGTGCAATTTTTAGTGTTAGGTATTTTATGAAAACTAATGGCATTGTGGACTTATCTTAATACGATTAAATCTTTGGTTACCGATGGTTATAAAAATAAGGTCCTAGAACCAAGTACCTTGAATTACTAAGATAGTAATGGGGGAATCTGCAATTACTTAATTTACATGGTTAAATGGTTGGGCTGGGTATCTCGTCTACTAATGGAGTTCAATGGAGTATTGCGCCAGTATTAAATGCCTTGAGTCGTAGGAACTACCTTGTCTTAACATTGATGGGTCATTGTCGGAGTCCTTCGGACATGCGTGTCCGTAGAGTTAGTGGTTGTATTTAGTTGTTGTTGTACTTGGACGAGATCATTCTATTGCCTGGTCTGCTTGTATCGGGCGGGATATAGTCACCCCCAGGTAGCCTTAGGAGATTTGTCTGCGTGTGTGATTTTTCTGTGTAAAGAATCCAGTGCCGTATCAAGAGTCTCGGGCCCTTTAAAGGTAGGGTTTCCACTCTTGCGACACACCTGACAGAGATTACTAGTTTCTGCCTGAGTAGTCGGCCAGGAGCCTATCTGACCTCCTCTCTCTCCGGAGAAGAGGACTAAGATTAAATGCCCTGCTTTTCTGTGCAGAAATAGTAAACTCTACTGTTGGATTCTTCCATTGTGACTGTACTGTACTTAACACCTGGTGTCATTTTCTGCTTACAGCTGCTAGTTGTACGCCTTATGTCTAGGGGCATTTATTGCTTTTTGTCACTGTGATATGTCATGTCTCGTCTTGTTGTGTTCGTCTTGTTTGCGTCTTGTCCGTAGTTGGGTTACTAGTTTCTGCCTGAGCAGTTGGCCAGGAGCCTATCTGACCTTCTCTCTCTCTGGAGTAGAGGACTAAGATTAAACGCCCTGCTTTCCTGTGCAAAAATAGTAAACTCTACCATTGGATTCTTCCCTTTGTGTTCTTACTGGGCATAACCCAGTATGTCGTTAAATGTTTGCATTGTGCGCCTTATGCCTATGGTCGTATATTGTTTGTAGTTACTCATTGTGTGCCTTCAGTCTTCTTGTGATGAACATCGTGGTTGTGTCTTGTTGGTTGTCGAGTGGCGACGTAGAGTCAAGTGTGCTTGTTACTTCTACCCGCGCGCACACCTTAAAAAATATATATATATATATATATATTTGCACCTGTTAATAGAGTGGTTGTCGTAACGAGGAGGTTGTTATAGACCCTCACAAGCTTGCTCTCCTTACAGCAAGAAAAATGAAAATGGTGATGAAAGAACTCCCTTGCAAATCCACTCAATGGAGAGGTTGATTGCTCAATGAAATGGTGCCAATGAGCTCTTGTCAAGGATGGAGTCCTTAAAACAATATAGGCAGCATAACATTACTTAGAATTCCTTTAGAAAATGAGGTGCATTCATTGCTTTTTATAGCATTATATTGGGTTATTGTGTAACTTCTTTGTAGTGTGAAAAGAGGCCATTTAGGGCATTATTAGTTCTTTGACCAGCCCACCATTCGTATCCAGCCCGGATTTGGAGGTCAAATCAGCTTGGGAGTTGAACCATAAGTGGTTGGGAGACCGACCACATTCATAAATGCGTCGTTTAGCAGGTGCACGGCTTTTTGCGCTAACAGACATGCATCGTGCGCATATGCGTGCTTTCGACGTTCTTGTTCCACGCATGTGCGCGCGCGCCCAACTTCTGTAAAGCGTTCTTCAATTTTTCACTACTTTGTATAGTTTTTGACCTTTTTGAATGTTTTGATATTAATTCAGGGCCATGAATGACTTCATTGCTATTTTGACGATGCTGAGTTCTTGTAACCATGTGCGAAAGAAATTTCAGTGATAACAACATTTACACACATTCCAAGACAATTGAATCAAATAACAGATCACATAGCTAACATGGTGTTAGATTGGCATATATCACATCAAGCTACACATACATAAACACATCACAAATCCTGTCACAACATATATATAGAATGGACATAATCAACTCATCAGCAAAAAACATGTAGACAACATAAGGATCTCAAATATGTATACTCATGTATATATAAAGGCCCATCAAGCCATCCAAATGTTTACATACAAAAATACATGTATCCACCGGCCAATGCAACACCTTGGTACAAAAATGGGCTCATCGACCTATATACAACAAAAAACAGATATACATCATGCACCACTCATGGTGCCTCTACCACACCACCACCTGCTCCACCCTTAGGCAGTGGCGGCCCACTACCACCTTCCCTAGGTGGTGGTGGTCCACCCCCTACAGGACCCTCCTGCCCCGGCGGTAGGCATCCACTCGTCATAGCAGCAAGCACCACTGCTCATCGCACTATGGACCGCCATGGTGGCGGTAGCCCCACACACTGCTCCAGGAAACTCTCGTCCTAGATGTGCGACCACATGCCCTCAGGCACATCCTCTAAAACCGTCTCCAGATGACAGCGTATATCATCAAAATCCACTCCGACCGCCGCCGGAGGAGTGTGTGATGGCCCCACACCAGGTTCATCAAACTGGCGCCTCCTCGCTGCCCTCTCTGGCTTAGTTGGTCGCCCCGCGACATCCTCCCGCTGACGTCTCTCTCCCCACGGAAATCTCTCTAGCCCCCGACGAGCCGACGCTCTATGCAACTCTACCTCGCGCCCGTGAGGTGCCACATATGCACATACAAACAAACAACAGATAGTATCAGTATCTATATCATAAACATATGGATGACTATCTCAAAAAATACACAACCATACATATCTACATCATCAATCAATATACCTCGATGATCAAAAACCTCCCCAGGAGGTAGCACCATATCCGGATCATCCCGGAAGTCCACCCCGGCATAGGGGTACTACAAAATCACCTGCGGCATCTGCCACCATACCTGGGCTACCGTTGCTGAAAATAAGTGTCCCCCTTCGCCACCACCATGGCGAAGCAATACAGTAGACCACCGCCTCAACCACGGCTCTCGTGCCCTAGGCACACTCAATAGAATCCTCAGGCGCAACATCGGCACCCTCTCTAGAAACCAGGCCATGAGGATGGACCCAAAGGCAAACTCCCCTGCATCAGTAGACCGACAGTGGTCCAACTGCACCACCATCCTCGCATGCAGTGTCAGCCCCCAAGCAAAACGCTCGCCGGCCAACACTCTCTCCAGCACCAGAAGCTGGCTACCACTAATCCGTTGGGTCGCCAATGACCCATATACCCGCACAATCATCGCTGCTATACAGTGATGCGCCAGGGAATCTATCATTAATATACTCACCACCGTCCCAGACATAAAGTTCTGACCTGAACAATATCTCCGACCAACATCGATGAGCAAAGTACTCCTAGGCAGGACCAGCTTCGCCAGTAGGGGTGTTCCCTGAAAGGGGATCCCAATCAAGAAATATACATCCTCCACTGCAGTGAAGGGGATCTTCTCTCCTCGCACGAGCAAGCAGTGCAGCTCCGGACTCCACATCTGGATCAGGAATTGTAACAGATACTCTTGTGCCCATATCAATGGGCACTCAAAGAACTTTAGCAACCCACAGGTTGCCAAAGTCGCATGCACACCGGGGTCCTCAATGGCCACGGAATCTCGCAACTGAGCCCAGTCTCGCTCTCGCCACCCCACTAGAATCGTCACCACCGTCCACCTGCAGACAACACAGAGTCCTATATCAGCTCAAGCAACCATCCAGAGCATCAAAAAGTCTCGTTTTTATACACCTCAACCTTGCCTCCTAGGTGCGGTTTTGTTACCCACAAATAAGGTAGACATCTGCGAGTTGCAACAACGAGAGTTGAGGACATCCACGTGTTGCAACATAGATAGGTTGTGGACCTGTAGAAATATTTGAAGAAGATCGATAGAAGTTGTGACATGTTTTCAGTGACAGTTGTGATAGTGACAGAGTTGTGGTAGTGATAGTGAAAGAGCAGTGGCATGGAAAATGATTTGTCATTTCTTTTCCAGGGCGGTTGGATGGGGCAAGGATAGGTGGTTGTAGATACCTTCTAGGTGTAGCTAGAGAATTTAGGGGGTTCTAGCCTCCTTCTGGTTGAAGCAATAAAATTAGGGATTTGGAGCTTCCTTCAGGTTGGAGCCTGAGAAACTAGGGGATTGGAGCCTGCTTCCAGCTGGAGATGGAGAATTGGAATTTGGTGCTTCCTTGAATGTAATTATTTGAGATATAATAAAATAATTATGTGGTTTTCTCCCGCATTGGGTTTCCACATAAATATTAGTGTAATGTTTATTGTGTGGATGTGTTTATTGTTGTTTATTATGCACTGATGGATGCTAATGTTTATGATGTAATAATATATTGATGATGAACTGATGAACATTTTTTAATAAATTAAGGGAATACAAATTTTGGTTAAAAGAAGTATATATTTCTCATTACTGATTCACCCCCCNGATTCCTTCAGGAATTTGTTTAACCATTGGAAGGAGATCATGGAATACACTGATAATGAAATACCAACGTTTGATGGTTAGAGTGGTCTAGAGTATGAGATATGGAGAAAAAGGACAAAAGTATTTTTAAAGGCATAGGGATATGATATTTGGAAATCAGTTGCGATAGGATACAATGCTACAAGGAAACATAAAACTGTAGCCAAGAAGAAATTAAAGAAGAACAACAAAATAGCAATGGATTTCATCATGGAAGGACTATGTGATTCAACAAAGGACAAAGTGGGTAAATGTTCATCAGCTAAAGAACTTTGGGACAAGCTAAATAATATCTATTTTTCTTCCATCAAATAATCAAAGAATGCCAAAGAAGATGCAGGTATAGAACAAGAAGAAATATGGTCATAATGTCAGAGAGATTCATAAGAGTAAGAGTACGAAGAGGCAAAAGTTGATTACAAAGAACAATTTATCAGTGCAATTGAATATATAAGGACTAAAAGAAAATAAAACAAGTCAATCTAGGAAAAAATAAAGAATGCGGAAGAATCACATAACTCTAACACCAAAGAAGTTGAGCAAATGATCATGATGCTAAAAGGTCATCTACAAGAATCCAGAAGGACTGAAGAAACTATCGAGGAACAAAATTAGTATTTGGAAGCCAAAATAACAACACAAAAGGAAGAAGTAGAAAGAGAGAGAATACACTGACAGATCATCTCATGGAAATAACTAATTATTTAAATAAGATTGAAGTAGAGTTCAATCAATGAGAAATAAAACTTGAATATGAAATAATCACATTGAAGATCCAACTTGAAGAAGCAAAGCCAATAGAAGAAATCACAATGAACCAGATGATGAAGAAAGTAGAAGAAGTGGAGAATCTTGAAGAATAAGTTGTTATGTTGAGAACAAATGTTGTCAAGATTAGCATGAATGATGAAGAGAAAGAAACATACACTTCATCAGTTGAAGAGAATATCTCTGGGTTTCTAGAAATGAAGAACGAAGAGAATCCAAAGACTTATGTAGAATTCATTAAGGGTTCGATGAAGAAGGAAGAATGCATGCCCTCGAAGAAGAAAATTCTCAAAGTGATAAGGACTCAAGAAGAAGACAACAGAAGAATATCCTCTATGTTCAAGCCACAAATAAGCCTCAACCATGATCATGATTAGCCAAGGCTAGAATTTAGAAGGAATACACCACAAAGAATATCATTCATTCCCGGGTATGTCAATTTCTTTTATGGTGATTATTTTTATTGTAATAACTTTGGACATAAGGTTTCATATTGCATGGATTATGAAAGAAATGTTCAAGAAAGAAATACTTATGTGGCCCCACATGATATTAAATGTTACAAGTGCCACAACTATGGTCATATATATCAGAATTGTAGAATCATGACAGTGTCATCCATAAAGAAAGAAACATATATCAGATCTACTAAAATTTAGAAATGAAAAGAAAAAGAAGTAGAGAAAGTGAATAAAGAACAAACTTCAAAAATTACAAGACTTGCCATAGTACAACAAAGACAAGGAAATAAAGAAAAAGAAGAACATGTTTCAAGAACCATATAGTCAGAATCTGTAGCAGAGAAAGATTATAATGAAGAGAAGGTCCCAGATATCGCAGGATTTGCAGTACCATGAGAAAGAAAATAAGAGTAGATGAATAAAGAACAAGCCCGAGAAATTGTACTTTTAGGGATTATAGTGAAAAATCAATCCATAGGAAGAAAGAAAGAAGTCAGAATTTAGAATGATAATGAGTCTACAGACGAAGAGGAATATTACTCCACACCAGAGAATGTATTATTTTTATCCATCTAGCTTGGAGACTCCCAGTATTATGAATAATGAATAGGGGGAGTCTAGATAGTAGCTCTACAGATAAGAGATTTATCCTTCGAGGAGTGTGAAGTTTTTAAGATTCATGTTATAGAGTTAGAGAAGACCAGCGGACACATTTGACATGATACAGGAGGATCTCAGTTTCCACCCACATTTTCCAACTGGCTCAAAATAGTTTGTTGGCAACTTACTATTTTTAGTAGTTTTTCGGGTCCCAAAATTTTGTGGCCATTTTGAGGATCCAAACAACGTTTTTCCATGATAGGGAACCTCAAATATAGTTGAACTCTCTGATTGATCTCCCTATATGAATCTCCTTGTAAATACCTTTCAAACAATCTATCGTTCTGCCTAAACAAAGATTGTATGTAAAAGTTACGACCCTGGGAAGTTGATGTACCAACTTACCCCAATGTGGCCCACATGAATTTTGGTGCTTCATATCCTAGGGTTAGGTTTTTGGATGTCTAGGGTTTTGGAATTCATGTTTATTGTAAAAATTCCTTTATATCCTCATTGTACTCATCTTCTTTCGAATGAGTGTAGCCATCACATCTCTTCTCATAGATAAGCTGCCACCATTCTAGCAATCTTGTTTTCATTCTACATTTTACATTTTTCAACATATTTCTTATTTAATAGAAGTCAAGTTTTAATGTATCTTTTTCATTTTTCACCATGTCTCTGTGTTAGTACTATAAATATGTGGTTTCATTTCGTTCTTCTCATAAATTTGTATCATGACATTTGATGATCAGTTGCAGTAGTGAAGACTTCATGATATTACAGTGACAAATGGGTCAAGATTGTGGATAGTTGAGTAGTAGAGTCTTGGAAAATATGGATAGAGATGGATTCTTAAGAACATTTAGTAGGTTTTGATAGATATATGGCAGTGGAGGAGAGCACAAGTTCAGGACATATTGGTCCATAGATTTATTCAGAGACTAACTCAGAGACAGTTGGATGATTATGATAAGGGAATATTTGAATTCTTAAACTTTGAATGCTTAATCTTAAATGTTTTTTTTTATATGTTAGTGATTTAAACGAGGAAGCACCAATGGAAAATAAATACAAAAGGAAGTAGGTACATGAAGACCTACATTGATCTACATTGAAATGTGCAGATACTCCATTAGAAAGAGAGATCCATAAAGGAAGATCAGTACAGACATGGAGACATACCCATAGGGGGAACTAATATTTTCCCCATGATTGGTTAGAGTAGGTATTGTGTCAGGAGGAGACATATTGATAGAGGGATTTAATCCTTTGTCAAAGGGAGATATAGAGTAATTAGAGGCATGAATATAGGGGGAGCATGTAAGTCTTAAACCTGTGAAGTAAAGAAATGCATATAGATTCTTAAGTAAAACAGAAATTAACCAATGGCTCATTCATATAGTACACAGAGATTTATACCGGAAACCCTCAACCGGGAAAAACCTTTCTTATATTCATTATATAGAATTTTACCATTCACCATACAATATATACAATGTTTTTAGGTATTCTGTAGGTACCAAAACCCTAATCCCTTAATACGGGATTAATTTAGAAAATCGCTAAAAATAGCAAAAGACGTTAAAAATAGAAAAAATTGCCCCCAAAAAAAAAATTCGGGGCGCTGCCCTCAATGTTGCACGTAACGAGGGGGGGCATACCTGGCCCCCCTGGGAACCCCCTAGGAAGCGCTCGGTGCACACGACGCAGAAAATATTGCTAGAGGGATCGTAAGATGCAGTTGTCAAACCCGACGTGCCCACACACACATGCAAAGAATATAACATATATCCAATATTCTCCCACTTGTTGTTTTCTTTGCATCCAGGGGTCCACAGGGTTATATAGTCAACAATCTAGGGCATAAATGCCCATTATTACTCTACACCAGGAGAAATTTTCTGTGCTCACAAGATTTGTCAATAAATCTGCAACATTCTTCAAAGTGTCAACCTTTTCCAACAACACCTTCTTTTCCTCAACCATGTCTCTCACAAAGTGATACTAAACATCAATATGCTTTGTCTTTGAATGATAAGTTGGGTTCTATTCCATGAATATTGCACTCTGACTGTCACAATCTAATCTCACTGCTTTTTTTACCAACCCAATACCTGAACACAATCTTTGAAACCATATTGTTTCCTTGCTTGCACGAGTGGCTGCCATGTATTAAGCTTCTGTAGTTGAGAGTGCCACTACAACCTGTCTTTTTCTCATCCAACTGATTGTTCCTCCAAATAGGTTAAACACGTACCCACTTGTAGATCTTCTGCGATCCATATCTCCAGCCCAGTCTGCATCAACAAAGCCATGTATGTCCACCACTCTGTCTAATCCTGGTTTTCCTTGGTAGCACAATCCATAATTGGTAGTGCCATGCAAATACCTGACGAACCTCTTTACTTCTGTCCAATGCTCCTTCCCTGGTTTTGACATATACCTTCTCAAAAATACCACAACATGTGCAATGTACGGTCTAGTACAAACTATTGCATACATCAAACTGCCAACTGCACTGTCATATGGAACATGGGACATGTCCTCTTCTTCTTCTTGTGTCTTGGGACACTGATCTGCAGATAAATTTACACCTATAGGAATAGGAACCTTGACTAGTTTACTTCCAT
Organism: Picea mariana; assembly: GCA_032191745.1. NCBI lineage: Eukaryota > Viridiplantae > Streptophyta > Pinopsida > Pinales > Pinaceae > Picea > Picea mariana. The sequence continues at coordinate 15,049 of JASDQU010222473.1, forward strand.
TCATATTATACTTCTACAATATCGTCTCAACATATTTTCTTTGATTCAACCAAAGTTTCTTGTTTGCACAATCTCTTTTAATTTCCATTCCTAGAATGAAGTTAGCAGCACCGAGATCCTTCATGTCAAATTTGAAGGATAGCTATGCTTTCACCTCCTTGATAACATCCATTTTATTTCCTACCAACAATATGTCATCAACATACAACACTACATAAATGAATTGATTACCAACTTGCTTTGAATATACACAGTGATCAACCCTGCTTCTCACAAATCCCAATCCAAGGATGTATGTGTCAAACTTTTGGTACCACATCCTAGGTGATTTCTTTAGAACATATAGTGACTTCTTTAGCTTACAGACCAACTCTTTCTTTCCCTTTACTACAAAGCCTTATGGCTTCTTCATGTAGATTTCTTCTTCTAGATCCCCATGTCGGAATGTTGTCTTCACATCCATCTGTTCCACTTCAAGATCAAAAGCAGCAGCAATAGATAAAATAAATCTAATAGAAGTTAACTTAGCAACAGGAGATAAAATCTCACCAAAGTCAATTCCCTCTACCTGGGAATAACCTTTTTCTACTAACCGAGCTTTGTATTTCTCCACTTTTCTTTCTGCATTAAACTTCTTCTTAAACAACCATTTTCTACCAACATATTTTCTTCCAGCTAGCAACTCAACTATATCCCATGCCTCATTCTTATACAAGGCATCCATTTATTCCACTGTTAAGAACCAAATAACAATATATCATAGAAAAACATCAGAATAAGTACTCAACGCCTTGAAAAAGAGAGAAATTCAGATAATAAGCCTCTTCGAGGGAGAAATCTCCTTATGCCCACATAAATGTAAAATTACAATATGATTCCAAATGAAAATGTCTCCTTGGTATATATAGGAGACTAGGAGGTATAATTACAACTAATGGAATAAAGCAGACATAAATAAAATAACATTACTAATGTAATATGCCCCAATTAAGGGGTAATGAGACACTATTTAGGGCTTAACATGCCCCTCCCCTTGAGACAAACATTGTCCGCAATGCTTGAGTAAATCTGGATGCTTTTGTATAAAATAATCATCTTCCCAAGTGAAATCTTCAACCGGTAGTTTCCTCCATTTAATGAGATACTTTGAAATGGATCTATTCCTCAGCTGGTGAATTCTTGTGTCAGTGATGGATTTCGGATCCAATATGATTTTTACTTCCTCATCAAGTTCTGGAAATATAGTTTGAACTAGGATCTTTCCACCTATAACCTTCTTCAAGCATGAAACATGGAAAACTGGGTGTACTTGTGAAGATGCAGGCAACTCCAATTTGTATGCCACTATACCAATATTTTGAAACACCTTATAAGGGCCATAGTACTTTGGTGATAATTTATTATCCTTCTTGAGTTTCTTGAGGGACTTCTGTTTGTATGGTCGTAGTCTTAAAAACACCTAATCCCCTACTTCAAAACATCTTTCACTACGATGTTGATCCGCTTGTTGTTTCGTGCGATTTTGTGCCATGGTCAGGTTGTCCTTTAATATTTAGAGAGCTTGTTGTGATCTTCCACTGCTTGAACCTTAGATTTTTCTTTTAGAGAAGAAGTGATGGAAGGAGGGTGGTATCCATAGAGTGCCATAAATGGTGTCATTTTTTTTGTAGTATGAAAGGAAGTGTTATACCACCATTCTACCAAGGGTAACCATTTGAACCATTGTGTTTGTTTATCAAAGACAAAGCAACGAAGGTAGCCTTCCATACATTTGTTCACTATCTCGGTTTGTCCATCATATTGAGGATGATAGGATGAGATATGAGCCAATTGAGTACCCAAACAAGAAAATAATGATGTCCAAAACTATCCAATGAAGATGGGATCTCTGCCACTTACAATAATATTTGGGCTGCCATGTAGCTTTTGAACTGTATCCATGAATGCGGTGGCAACTGTACTGGCTTTAAAGGGATGAGAGAGTGCACAAAAGTGTGCGTACTTGGTCAGTCTATCAACAATCACCATGATGACACTCTTTCCTTTAAAATTTGGTAACCCTATGATGAAATCCATGGAAACCTCCTCCTAGCGTTGACTTGGGATGGATAATGGTTGTAAAAGACATGGGGTCTTAATTGTTTCCACCTTATTTTGTTGGAAAACCAAACATTCTTCCAAAAACCTTTAAACATCAGTTTTAAGGCCATCCCAAAAATATTCCTTCTTGACCCTATGGTAGGTTTTCAAAAATCTCGAGTGCCCTCCTACTGGAGAGCTGTGCAATTCCAATAGTACCTTTTGTTTGAGTTGGGAGTTCTTACATAAATATAAGCGATCTTTGTACCATAGTGAATCATTTTTCCATGTAAATGTATTTGATGTACTGGAATCCTACTACAACCTTTGAATGAGAGTCCACACTTTTTCATCATTCTTGCATTCATCCCTTGCTTCTGTTATCCAATTGGGTTGGATGATCGAGATAGCACAGAGAAAGGCCTCAACATCTTCATCCTTTCTTGAGAGTGCATCTGCCACAACATTTTTCTTCCCTTTTTTATAGATGATTTCAAAATCATAACCCAATATCTTGGTTACCCTTTTTTGTTGTTCTTCTGAAGATAGTCTTTGTTCCAAGAATTATTTAAGACTATCATGATCTGTTTTGT
>JASDQU010222473.1:17820-29747 GCA_032191745.1 Picea mariana
AGGCCAAAAGGCATGACCAAAAATTCATAATGGACTTCATGAGTTCTGAATGTTGTTTTTGGGATATCTTCTTCCTTCATTCTAATCTGATGATACCCTGAACGAAGATCCAACTTTTTGAAATATATTTCTCCATGTAGTTCATCTAACAATTCATCAATGACGGGAATGGGACACTTATCTTTAATAGTGATCATGTTGAGCTCTCTATAATCTGGACACATACGCCATGAGCCATCTTTCTTGAATACCATTACCACCGGTGTAGATTAAGAACTTTAGCTAGGTCTAATAATGCTAGCCTCTAACATTTCTTCAACCATGCACTCAATTTCACTCTTCTGGGCATAAGGGTATCTGTATGGCCTGATGTTAGGAGGAACACTCCCAGGAATTAGGTGAATATCATGATCAGGATTTCAAGTGGGTGGAAGACCTTTGGGAATATCTTCAAATACTTTGGAATGCTTATCAATGATCTCTTGGAGATCTTGAGGAATAGATGGGTTAGATGTTTGAACATCTAGTGAGCATAGTTGTGCAATAAAACCTTGATGCCCCTTTTTCAATAATTTTTTCATGCCATTAGAGCTTATCACCTTACCAGGTTTCCCTGTGATACCTCTTAACTCAATTTCTTTTCCTTCCAATGAAAATTTCATGAAAATTTTTTGAAAATTAAAATCCATTGTTCTTAATGATTGTAACCATTGGATTCCTAGTACAATGTTAGCACCACCCATGGGTATAGAAATCATTGGAATTTACATTACATATTCGCCCATAGTAAGATTGATCTTATTGCATTTTCTTGATAAATTGATGGTTCCTCCATCTGCAATCATTACTTGAAACTCTAGCGCTGGATATACAAAGAAATTGAGAGCTTTGGCTAATTTATAGTGAATGAAATTATGAGTACTGCCAGAATCAATTAGGACTATTACCTTTTTCTTTTTGATATATCCTTCGATCTTGAGGGTTTGATGAGTGATCATTCCATCCAATGCATTACACAATATCATGGGAGTCAACTCTTCAGACGAAATTGCTTCTACATTTTCATCTTGAGATGGTTCTTGTTCTTGTTCTTGTTCTTCTTCCTCTCCACAATCTATGTAGAACAATTTCTTCTCACCACACTTATGTCCCTTACTCTACTTGATGTCACAATTAAAGCATAAACCTTTTTCTTTTCTTTCCTCTAATTGTTGAGGTGTCAACCTTGTAGGTTGAGCTGTTTTAGAAGAAGGATCATTATTCTCTCTATAGATGTTAGGAATGGTCCTTCTAGTATCCATAGCCATATTTTTACTTTCAACATTTTCTGCCACCCTAAATGCGTTCTCCAATGATTTGGGTTCCCAAAGGCGAACCTAAGGTTGAATGTTATCCTTTAAAGTTCCTATGAATACATTGTTCAAGTGCTCATTTGGAATATGTGTTACCTTTATATTCAATATTTGGAAGTTCTCAATGTGCTCTGTAACTGAACCCTTTTGCTTGAGATTTATCAATTGGCTAAAGAATGTATTTCTCCTTGTATCCTCATAGTGTGTTATCATTTCTTCCATGAAAATTGTCCAAGTGATGGGTGATTTGCGAGAACAAATCCATTGATACCATACAAATTTATTGGGTTCTAAATATAAAGAAGCAATTCGTACCTTTTGTGTATGTGGCACAATATGTAGATCAAGGAATTTCTCCATCTGAAGTATCCATGTGATTGGGTCCTTGCCATCAAACTTCCTCATATCAAGCTTAGGAACATGGTTGGTCTTCAACCCAAAGTTGGATTTTCTCCATTTTTGATTCACCTTCCTTGTGTCCTCATCATGAGTTTCATGGGATACATTTTCACTTTCAGGTTTCCTCTCTATTAGGAATTTTTTCAATCCTTCCATGATCTACCCTTTTAAACCATCCATATTAGTATTTATTGCCTCAAACTTAGCTTCCGTTGAATCCATCATCTCTTGTAGTTCATATTTTGTTACTATATTCATTTGTAAATCATTTATGTCCCTACGCATTTCTTCACCTTCATCAAGAGTCCATGTAGGATTATCTGGAGGCTTATTTGGTGTAGAAGTTCCCTTTTTGGGTGGAATGTTGGCCAGGTATCACTTTTGAACCTTGATTTTGAGGTGGTTCTGCTAGACAATCTTTCTTCTGATGTATCTCCAAAGTCTCGACCCTTCTAGGTATGAAAATTTATTTTTTGTAGTTCTCTGATATTTATTCTCTGCAATTCCATAGGTCTGATCAAAATTGGATGTGCCAAATGGAATTTACGGTAACTTCCCCACAACTTGTTGATTTTTGGCCTTTCCAGGATATCTCATGTTTATAGTATGCCCTGCACAAAATAATTGATATAAAATTTTGAAACTCGTACCAAAAATACTACAGACTGTCCACTATCCAATGCAATTGGTATCACTCAATTTGGATACTCTAGAAAGAAGTTATGATTGTTTTACCTGGAACACCTTCTTGAGACTAGTCAATAGGACTAGTCAAATACCCTATCTTCCACAGGGTGTATCAGAAAATGTAAGATGACCCATAAGCTTAATATTTTACCACAGATACCTTAATAATTTATGTAAATAGCTTCTGGAGTTCATGGTCTGAAACTTTACAGAAAAAAAAAAATTATAGAGAAAATTCTGCAATGACTCGGTTCAAGATGATTCCAGAACCCTATCTTTCACTGGTTGTATCTCTGAAAGTATAAGGCCTCATGAGCTGAAATTTTATCCCAACGTAACTTGCTCCATATAATAAATATCCTCCAAGTTGTTCCTTCTAAAACATTATAAAAAACAAGTTATAGCGAAAATTCCAAGATGTCTCAGATGTAGCAGCGAAACACTAAGACCTTGAGCTCTGATACCATATGTTAAGAAGCAAATACCAATATAGCATAGAAAAACCTCAGAATAAGTACTCAATGCCTTGAAAAAGAGATAAATTCAGATAATAAACCTCTTCGAGGGGGAAACCTCCTTATTCCCACATAAATGTAGAATTACAAGATGATTCCAAATGGAAATATCTCCTTGGTATATATAGGAGACTAGGAGGTATAATTACAACTAATGGAATAAAGACGACATAAATAAAATAACATTATTAATGTAATAATCCCCAATTAAGGGGTAATGAGCCACTATTTAGGTCTTAACATAAACCATGGCCTTATTCCATAGTTTAATATCCTCTGAATTGACTGCTTCCCTGATAATTTTGGGATCATCATCAGTAATAGATAAAGCAAAATTGGAACGGAAATCAGGTGGACTATACCTTTCTGGTTGCCTTCTTTCTCTCACTGATCTCCTCACTAATGGGGTATGAGGTTCTTCTTTTTATTCTGCTTCATATTCTTCAGATGATTCATATTTTGCATCATCCAACTCTAGCTCTATTTTCTCAGGTTCGTCTTGCCTTGGTAGGAATTCCTGTTTGGACACATCTTTTACCTCTCTAAGAAAAACATCCCAACTGTAAATCATCTTCTTATTTTCTAGGTTCTAAAGCTTATAACCTTGCACACCATCTTTATAACCAATAAAGATACACTTTTCATCTTTTTTATCCAGCTTACTCCTATTTTCCTTTGGAACATGTACATAAGCATCACAACCAAACACTCTAAGATGTTGAAGAGAAGGCTTATTTTCAGTCCAAACGTCGTGTGGAGTTTTATCATCCAACATTGATGAAGGTGATTGATTGACCAGGTAACATGTTGTACCCACTGCCTTTGCCCAAAATTCTTGTCCTAAATCCAAACCGCTGAGCATGCTCCTTGCTTTTTCCATCAATGTCCTGTTCATCCTTTATGCAACTCCATTCTGTTGAGGAGTGTATGGATTAGTCTTCTGCCTTGTTATACCACACTTCTTACAGAATTCTTCGAATTCATTTCCGCAGAATTCTCCACCATTATCTGTTCTCAATACCTTTATTTTATTTTCTGTCTGATTTTCTACTAGAGACTTAAACTCTTTAAATTTATCAAATACCTCGGATTTATTTCTAAGAAAATAAATCCATGTGTTCCTTGAGAAATCATCTATGAATGAAAAATAATACACATATTTACCTAGGGATGGAATAGGAACAGGTCCAAACACATCACTGTGTATCAACTCTAAGATCTCCTTTGCTCTTTTAGCACCAAATGGGAATCTTACTCAATTCTGTTTTCCATATATGCAATGTTCACAGAAATCAAAATCCAGAGTGCAATTAGACATACCTTCAACCATACCTTTACTGTGTAGTGTTCGAAGTCCCTTTTCTCCAATATCCCCAGTCTTTGATGCCACAACATGGTCTTCTTTTCAGGGACGGTATTGGTCTTGTCTTCTTTGTTTGTCTATTCAAGGACAATAGAACTATTACACCCATTAGTATAAGTACTTCCCAAAAACTTGTACATAGTTCCACACCAAACCCCCTCATCAACACCATTTCTCCTTGTACCATCTTGCAAGTGTTCTTTCCAAATACAATATCCACTCTTGCATCATCCAACTTGCTTACAGATATTAGGCTCTTGTCTAGTTTTGGAATGGGCAGAACCCCAAGGAGAGTTCTAATCCTTCCATCTTTAAGGAACAACTTAACCCTTCCACGTCCCATGATTTTGATTATTGAGTCATCTCCTAGGAATACATCACCACCATCATTTTTTTCATATTCAGAGAACCACTCTCTGTGAGGAGTCATATGGTATGACTCATCTAAGTCGATCAACCATACATCACTGTCTACATGTGTACCTATATATGCCAGGTAAACATCACCTCCTTCTTCAATGGATGTTTTCGCCTTTGTGGAAGAGGTACTATCAGATCCCTTTGGTTTATCAACCTTGTTAGACTTGAAATCTTTCTTATAATGCCATGTTTTACCACACTTCCAACATTTCCTCAAATATTTTCCTAGAGACTTAGATCTACCTATAGATTTAGATCTCCCCTCCGAAGACTTACCAAGAATCCTATCTTGGGTACGACCTCTTACAAATAAAACATCTGTGCTATGACCATCCATGCTTTTCCACCTCATCTCTTCAGATAACATGGATGCAACTACATCATCATACTTCAATGTAGATTGAGTGGTACTACTTATTGCTACAACCAGATTATCCCAAGAGTTTGGAAAAGAACATAACAAAGTAATACACTTATCTTCTTCTGGAATCGTAATATTAACATAGACAAGTTGACTTACTAGAGTATTAAAGGAATTTAGATGTTCTGTCACCAAATCTCCATCTTCCATCCTAAGATGATACAAATTCTTTCGAAGAAACAACTTGCTTACCAGGGACTTTGATTGATACAAATTCCCCAACTTATCCCAAAGTTCCTTGGCTGTAGATTCTCCTGAGACATTCAAAAACACTAAATCTATTAGGCAGAGTCGAATACTACTCCTTGCTCTTTTGTCCAACTTCTCCCAATTTTCCTTCGACATACCAATAGGTGGTGTACTAGTAGTTTTTGTACTAGTAGGTTGTGTACCAGTAGCATGTGTGCTAGTATACGGTGTACCATTAGGCTATGTACCAGGATCCACAATGATCCATTGTTCTTTGTCTACAAGAAGGTCCTCCATCTTGAGCTTCCATAGATCAAAGTTTTTACCATTGAAATTCTCTATCTTGATTCTATAAGAGATCGCCATTCTTCTTTCTACACTCAAATCACCACTGCAAAAGCTCCCACTAAACCCAGGTTTATCATAGACCCAAGATAAAATTGATCTATCAAGACCAATCCAAACCCTCAACAACAAAGCCGTCCCTCTGAATCCAAAAACAAGCTTTGATACCACATGTAATTTTTAAACCTATGAAGTAAAGCAATGCATATAGATTCTTAAGTAAAACATAAATTAATCAATGGCTCATTCACATAATACACAAAGATTTATGCCAGAAACCCTCAACTGAGGAAAACATTTCTTATATTCATTATATCAAATTTTACCATTCACCATACAATATATACAATTTTTTTAGGTATTCTGTAGATACCAAAAACCTAATCCCTTAATCCGGTATTAATTTAGAAAATCGCTAAAAATAGGAAAAACTGCCCAAAAACAAATTTTGGGGTGCTGCCCCGAACGTTGTACATAACCCAGGGGGGGCATACTTGGCCCCCCTTGGGACCCCCCTAGGAAGCACCCAGCGCACAAGACATAGAAAGAACTACTAGAGGGATCATTAGACATAGTTGTCGATTCTGACGTGCCCACACACACACATGCAAAAAATATAACATATATCCAACAAAGAAACCCCACAGAAAATTTATACAGGGGGTGCATCCCAAAGAACAGTGCAGATAGGGAGAGCATCGCCAAGGAGATATTAGTCAAGGGGAGTATCCCCAAAGGGAGATACCCTTTTCCATTGATGTCCAATCGGTGGAGATAGAAACATTTATGAGGAGCAATGATCACAGGGAAAACATGAGCATGAGTGTTTCCATGTCTAAGTGGCGCCATCAATGTTGTTGTTGCCATCAATTCCAAAGGGGTATATTGATGGATAGTTGGTTTGGATAGATGGTTTTCATTGATTTCAACCCTTGGATATTGGTCTTATTGATTTATGTCAACCATTATAGATTGATTTAAAATCTTAAAGAAAGTCCAATAGAAAATTTCAGTAGCCCCAGAGGTTTTGTTAAGAAACCCAAATTTAATCAAAGAATAATGTAATGAATATCAATGAATTTGCAGGAGAGACTATTTTAGATGGATAGTACATGTCATGTCATTTCAGGTGATATGTGGAGCACCATGTGGTTCCTCACGGTTAGTGAGATATGGACTTGTGAAGTTGGAGAACCCTCAAGAGTATTCTAGAAGCCCCTAGAAGGTCAACAAAAAGTCAATTATTCTACAAAGCTTCTAGAAATTCATCAAGGATATTCCTAGTCAAAGTGGTTGAAAAAAGAAAATAATTAAAAATAAAGTGGTTATAACAAGAAATTAATTATGGGTAAAGTAGTTGTAATAAAAAGGTTGAATAGTCAAAGTGGTTTGGACATAAATTAATTATGGGAAAAGTAGTTATATCAAGAAGGTTGAATAGTCAAATTTGTTGCAACAAGAAATAAATTAAATAATAAAGTGGTTGAAACAAGAAGTTAGTTAAGGGCAAAGAAGTTATGAGTTGACTAATTATGGAAAAGTTAGTTGCAACAAGAAAGTGGGTTAGCTCTAGAATAATGAAAAGGGGTAAATCAATTACAAGGTAGCCCCTAAAGGAGGTCACTTGGGAAGTATAAATAAGATATCAAAAGACTCTCATTAGCACCTAAGGCCTATTTTGAACACATATTGAGAACATCGAATATCTATAGTGTAAAGTGTTATGGGCAGGTACAATTTACAAATATAAAGTGGCAGGTCTAAGGAAGCGAAGTTCTGAAGGAGCAAAAGTTCTAGAGCTACATAGAGTGAGAATGTTATAGGGTTTTCGAGGTTATCCATGAGATGAAGAAGAAGAGGCCACGTACATATGTGGGCCGCAGGCATAGAGAAGCATGGACACCCACGCTTTGTAGAAGGGGAAAGTGTGGATCTGTAGAAAGGGAAAGGAGGAAGATGCTTCTTCCAGGTTGCATGATCTTAGGAGAGACTGTGAGTATGTTTGTCAGAGATCAGATTCAACATGGATACTACAAAGTTAAAGATATGTTCATGGTTATATTTTGATATTTTATTTTAGTGGTGTTGTGGAGCATGCTTGAGGCATGACTTTGTCGTAATCTTTAAACCTATGAAGTAAGCCAATGCATATAGATTCTTAAGAAAAACATGAATTAATCAATGGCTCATACACATAGTACACACAGATTTACACCAGAAACCCTTAACCAGGAGAAAACCTTTCAACTCTTCATTGTATTAATTTCACCATTAACCATACAATATATACAATTTTTTTAGGTATTCTATAGATACCAAAACCCTAATCCCTTAATCCAAGATTAATTTAGAAAACCGCTAAAAATAGAAAAATCCGCTAAAATAGCAAAAAACGCCCAAAAATTATTTTTGGGGCACTTCCCCGAATGCTACGCGTAACTAGGGGGGCATACCTATCTCCCCCTGGGACCCCCCTAGGAAGTGCCCGACACACATGACACAACAAGCGAAGGAAGTTGGGATCGTCAGACACAGTTGTCGAATTTGACGTGCCCATGCACACACATGCAAAGAATATAACACATACCCAACATTCTCCCACTTGTTGTTTTCTTTGCATCCATGGGTCCACGAGAGTATATAGTCAACAATCTAAGGTAGTAATGCCCATTGTTACTCTACACTAGGAGAACTTTCTGTTCTTGCAGACTTTGTCAATGAATTTGCAACATTCTTGAAAGTGTCAACCTTTTCCAACAACACCTTGTTTTCTTCAACCATATCTCTCACAAAGTGATACTGAACATCAATATGCTTTGTCTTTGAATGATAAGCTAGGTTCTTTGCTAGGAATATTCCACTCTGACTATCAAAATCTAATCTCATTGCTTGTTGTACCAACCCAATACCTGAAAACAATCTCTGTAACCATACTGCTTCCTTGTTGCATGAGTGGCTACCATGTATTCAGCTTCTGTAGTTAAGAGTGTCACTACAGCCTGTCTTTTGCTCATCCAAGTGATTTCTCCTCCAAATAGGTAAAACACATATGCACTTGTAGATCTTCTACCATCCATATCTCCAGCCCAGTCTGCATCAACAAAGCCATGTATGTCCACCACTCTATCTAATCCTGGTCTTCCTTGGTAGCATAATCCATAATTGGTAGTGCCACGCAAATACCTGAAGATCCTCTTTACTGCTATCCAATGCTCCTTCCATATTTTTGACATATACCTGCTCAAAAATCCCACTGCATGTGCAATGTCCGGTCTAGTACAGACCATTGCATACATTAAACTTCCAACTACACTAGCATACAGAACATGGGACATGCCCTCTTCTTCTTTCTATGTCTTGGGACACTGATCTACATATAAATTTACACCTATAGGAATAGGAACCTTAACCGGTTTACTTCCATGCATATTAAACCTCTGCAATATCGTCTCAACATATTTTCTTTGATTCAACCATGGTTTCTTGTTTGCACAATCTCTTTTAATCTCCATTCCCAAAATGAAGTTAGCAGCACCGAGATCCTTCATGTCAAATGTGGAGGATAGCTGCGATTTCACCTCCTTGATAACATCCATGTTATTTCCTACTAGCAACATATCATTAACATACAACACTACATAAATGAAGTGATTATCAACGTGCTTGGAATATACACAATGATCATCCCTGCTTCTCACAAATCCCAATCCAAGGATGTATGTGTTAACTTTTAGTACCACATCCTAGGTGATTGCTTCAGACCATATAGTGACATCTTTATCTTACAGACCAACTCTTTCTTTCCCTTCACTACAAAGCCTTATGGTTGCTTCATGTAGATTTCTTCTTCCAGATCCCCATGTACGAATGTTGTCTTGACATCCATCTGTTACACTTCAAGATCAAAAGCAGCAACAATAGAAAAAATAAATCTAATAGACGTTAACTTGGCAACAAAAGAAAAAATCTCACCAAAGTCAATTCCCTCTACCTGGGAATAACCTTTTGCTACTAACCGAGCTTTGAATTTCTCCACTTTTCCTTCTATATTAAGCTTCTTCTTAAACAACCATTTTCTACCAATAGATTTTCTTCCAGCTGGCAACTCAACTATATCACATGCCTCATTCTTATCCAAGGCATCCATTTCTTCAACCATGGCCTTCTTCCATAGTTTACTATCCTATGAACTCACTTCTTCCTTGACAGTTCTGGGATCATCATCAATAATAGATAAAGCAAAATTAGAACAAAACTCAGGTGGACTATACCTTTCTAGTTGCCTTCTTTCCCTCACTGATCTCCTCAATACTAGGGTATGAGGTTCTTCTTCTTCTGCTTCATCTTCTTTAGATGATTCATATTTTGCATCATCCAAATCAAGCTCTATTTTCTTAGGTTCATCTTGCATTGGTAGGAATTCCTGTTTGGACACATCTTTTACCTCTCTAAAAACAACATCCCGACTGTAAACAATATTCTTAGTTTCTTGGTTCCAAATCTTATAACCTTTCACACCATATTTATAACCCATAAATATAAACGTTTAAGCTTTATTATCCAACTTACTCCTATTTTCCTTTGGAACATGTACATAAGCATCACAACCAAACACTTTGAGACGTTCAAGAGATGGTGTCTTACCAGTTCATACCTCGTGTGGAGTTTTATCATCCAACGCTGATGAGGGTGATCAATTGACCAGGTAACATGTTGTACCCACTGCCTTTTCCCAGAATTCCTATCCTAACTTGGCACCACTAAGCATGCTCCTTTCTTTTTCCATCAGTTTCCTGTTCATCCTTTCTGCAACTCCATTCTACTGAGGTGTGTATGGAGTAGTATTCTGCCTTGCTATACCACACTTCTTACAGAATTCCTCGAATTCATTTTTGCAAAATTCTCCACGATTATCTGTTCTCAATACCTTTATTTTATTCTCTATCTGATTTTGTACCAGAGGCTTAAACTCTTTAAATTTATCAAATACCTCAAATTTCTTTCTAAGAAAATAAATCCATGTGTTCCTTGAGAAATCATCTATGAATGAAACATAATACACAGATTTACCTAGTGATGGAATAGGCATAGGTCCAAACACATCACTGTGTATCAACTCTAAGATCCCCTTTTCTCTTATAGAACCATATGAGAATCTTACTCGATTTTTTTTACCATATATGCAATTTTCACAGAAATCAAAATCTAGACTGCAATTAGACATACCTTCAACCATACCTTTTTCCATAAATCCTTTTCTAAGAGGTTTCAAGTAGCGACACCTAGAGGAATTGCATACAACACACTGAATAACATTGTGTATCAGTTTTAGATCTCTATTCATTACAGGTACAAGGTTATGATTATTTCAAGTTAGGTTTGTTGACTAATCCAAAACTATTCTTGTGAGACTAAAGAAAAGTTTGATGAAAATGCTAGTATCTTGTTGTTAAAGTTAAGGAAGGTTTGCAGGTATGTGATCATATACACCAGGTCTATTATAGAGTTACAAATCATATTTGGATGATAAAATTGATGAGATCTTTTGGTTAAGGTACAAGTTGGGTACATGGTTGAGACAAGTAGTTGATGAGTTGGCACATACATGAGGTGTATAGTTGACGATGTTGGTACATATTGATGAGTCATAGTTGATGAGTACTTGACACATGATTGCTACATACTTGGTGCATCATTGGTTGCACTTGTTTATGCTACAGGTTGATTACATATTGTTTGGTACAGGTTGGTGCATGGTTGATGCACTTGTGTATGGTACAGGTTGATTGCAGGTTGAGTTACAGGTTGATGCATGGTTGATGCATGGTTCAGGCTTATTGGTACATGTTTATAGAGGTATATCTCACAATAATAGTGTGAAAGTGGTTCCATCACTCTATTTTTACTTCAGCGTGGTTGGATGGGGCAAGGACAGGTGGTTGTAGCCACCTTCCGATTGTAGCCAGAGAACATAGGGGTTTGTAGCCTCCTTCTGGTTGTAGCCAAAGAGTTGGGGAGTTGGAGCTTCCCTCAGGTTGTAGCTTGAGAAACTAGGGGGTTGGAGCTTCCTTCCAATTGCAGCTAGAAAACAAAGGAAGTTGGTTCTTCCAATGAATATTATTCTTCAAGACATATAAGATAAATCATTCTGTGGTTTTCTCTCGATTTGGGTTTCCACGTAAAACAGTGGTGTACTGTGTATGTGTGTGATTGTTCATTTCTTATTGTTTATTATT
>JASDQU010222475.1:0-10373 GCA_032191745.1 Picea mariana
TTTAGTTTCATGCTCATGTTGTTATTTAGTTTTTGTTTAATTCTTGTTAATACCTTTATTGTTTTCTTTCTAACCTTTTGCATTACAGCTGTCATGACTAGAAGAGCCCAACTAGGCATGTAAGTGCTCACTTTTTGCTCACCCATTGACGAAAAGAGCACGAACACTGGGGAGAATACTCTTTAGGGTTCCTGGCATTTTTATTTAGTTTTTGGGTAGTTTAAAGACTAGTTTTTTCTTGCCTGTCTTTTCTTTTCATTTCTGTAAGATCTGAGCTAGTAGGGAGCCTGGTTTTCCATACCAGATTTGCCTGACTTTTGCTTGACTATGTTTTTCGGGACACACAGAGGTACACATGGCCTGTATAAAGCCTGAACGTGTGTACCCGCACCTTATCCTCTTACAAATCGCATGTGAACCCTAGATGTAGAGATAGCAGTAGCGTGTAGGAGTCCAGAGAACCTCAGAGGCAGTCCTCCTCTTCCCTGTCAGAATCACACATTCTTAGGGGTTTTTTTGGAATTCTTTCTGAGTCTTGTTTGCTAACAGTCCTATCTTAGATTGTTTTTTTTTTCCTTATTATGTTTCCTTGCATTATTTGTTTTTCTGTTAGAAAGAGTATCCAAGCCTTCAAGGGATCTTGGTTATCAATAACAGAGGTCTCTTTCTGGTCTAGTCTGTCTATTTTCATATTTTTCCTTAGAGTTTAGACATACACGCGGCCTGTACAAGGTCAGCCCGCGTGTACATGCCCTCTGTTTCTTTTCAGCACGTGTTTGCATGCATGCTATTTGAGTGACAGTCGCATGCTTGTATAGGCTACTTTTTGTTCAGGTTGGGGCAGTCATCCCCTCCTTTGATAAGAAGTATTCCTCTCAGTTGTTTGAATCTATTTTTGAATAGTTAGTAGCTTAGGATTCATCTCACCCTTAGCCTGCTTTTTCTCAATTAAAAGTTGACAGAAAAATATTTTTTTTTTGTTTTCTTATGGTTCTTAGACAAGCGTGAGAGTCATTGTTTTTACAATTTCCATTGTGTGATTCTTTAATCTGATTCTTTGCAATCTGCGCTTTAAGCCAGAGTTTTTTTTCTTAGTTTTTTGCTTGTCGGTATTTTCCCTTTCTTACTTTACTAGCACTTAAATAAATAAATAAATCTCTTTTCATTTTCTTTTTTGGTTTAAGAGTGTGTTTCCACATCATTAGCTAGGGAAAAGTCTTTTATTTCGTAAGTTTTTGCAGTTCACTTAGATCATAAGTAGCTCGTGGTCAAGTGAAATTCCTTTGAGTTTGCTGTCCAAAATCTTAGAAAAATTAAAAATATTTCTTTGTGAAAAGTTGTTGCAATTTTGCATTCAGTAAAAGTTTTGTTTCCATCTTTTTTATTCATTTTTTTTGCTTTTGTCTTTTACACATCATCATTTTCACCCTCATACCCCTTGACATAAGACAAAGCCATAAAAGCAACGCTAATTTTAAAATCTACTAGAATTTTATGTTTGTAGGGTTCACAAACTAATCCAAGGATTAGGGCCTTGGATTAGGTTGGAGAGGAAGCTCTTCAAGGCCATTCAAAACCAAACATTGGAGTCTAAGATAGGAAGTGTCTAAGTCCAGTGTTGTGGAAGTTATCCGAGACCCCCCTCTAACACAGGGGATAAACATGAGGTCATGTGCGGAAAGGTAGCGGAGATAACCCCTCCAAAGCCGGACCAATCGTAGTGGATAACACATATAGAGGGCTTGTTTTTGGATTCCATCGTTTGCATTTGCCACGGGGCTTCGTGGGTCTCGAATCTATTCTAGGTCCTCAGTTTTCTTCCAGACCATTTTCTCTCGATACCCTTGATAGGTTTCAGGCTCGATACCCTGGTCATTGTGGTCTACTCGACTTTCGACTATACCCGCCTGGTGACTGTTCGCGTGCTGGCAACCTAGTTGCCAATCTTTTTAGAGACATACACAGGTGACTGCGGGGGTATACCATGGTACCTAGGAAAAACATCGGGCCATGCCTTGTAGAGTATACCTGGAGAGTGCTTCCGTGTTCGAGTTGCACTTGCACTGGTAAGTTGCTCTAGTGTTGGTTGTTGTAACTGTTCTTCCAAATAATTTAGTGATTGCTTGTCTTATCTCTTAGGGGATTATTTTTAGTGTGTTACTTTTGAATGTTTAGACGACCTTAGAGTGTCTTGGATCTTCTCACACAGTGGAGGATATCGAGCTCCACCGGTCACGAAGGATTCTTGGCCTACCGCCGGTTACACTAGAGCCACCCCCACCACCATTAAGGCAGAAGCTAGACCAACAAGGGTCTTTTGAAGCGACTGGATTACAAACCATTGTGCCCAAACAACCCCTCGGAGGAATCAACCGTTTTGAACCTTGAAGAAAATGCTCTTGGCTCAATTGAAACCCTAACCACTGATATCTTGGCACCATTTATTGTACCCATCCAATTTCATGAACGCTAGACAGTGCCTCACACAGCAATGGAAACAAATGTTGTTACTTCTTCTGGGAATTCTTTAATTCCCATCATGGTTGTCACAACAGGAGAGTCATCTCCTAACCTACCATCGTCGGTCTGATCCACCATGGTCTCGGCAACTATGTCACACAGTGGACCAAACCTGTCTATGGCGGCGGTCACAACCCCCTTCACACCTAGTGTGACAGGCCCTCCGTTCTCATACGGTTTTCCTAGTTTGGGTACAAGTCCTGTACTAACCTACTCCTCTTTACAGACTTTGGGTCTGGGGGCAAGGAGCTCTAGTGCTCCTCTGCAAGGTCACTTTGGGGGCACTCCTATCCCTTTTAACACTTTTCCTTACGCAGGAGGTCATATCCCTCCTTCATCCCCTTCGCTCGGTGGTTCGCATCAGTAATCCGCCAGGCAACCTACACACAATAGTTTATTTGGAGCGGGTAGTCAGGGACCACCTTCGCATAGTATGCCAATAGGGTCGACACCATTTTCTTGGAACAAAACATTTGGTAACAACAAATTCTCGTCAGCCGCTTTCCCGACTGGGGGCAACCCCAGTTTTGGACAATCTGCTCCTGCGCAGGGTACTATTCCTACACAAGGGGCACACATAGCAGGACCTTGGAATTCAGGATAAGGATCCGTTCCCTCCTCCGGAATGTCGTTCTGGGGTAATTATTTCCACAATCAATGGAACCTCGGACATACTACTATGCCTCTCCTCATGGGACCGTCATGGGGTAATCCTTCCCAAAGTCCTCCGAATATAATGCATGCACAACACTCTATGTCCTTTTTGGGAAATCATCCGATGATGTCTCCATAGACGAAAAATCCTTACGCTGGTCAGGGCCATGGTTCTACCAGAATCCGGGCCAGCAGCCAAAATTTTCCTGGCTACCTAGTGCCAGTCAAACTCTAGGACCCTTTTTCCCAGGCTATCAGTAGCAACCCAAACTACCATTCCTGGAAACTTTACACTTGCCAGATTTGACAAGGTTGTTGAATGATCCTATTTTTCACGATTCATGTTGGCCTCCTATGCCGACGAAGTTGCCTTCGGAAATTCCAAAGTTCAAGGCCAAGCCTAATGAAGATCCAGATGATCATGTGACTACCTTTCATCTTTGGTGCTCATCTAACTCATTGAAAGATGACTCCGTACAGTTGCGATTGTTTCAACGTACTCTCATTGGGAGTGTCGCGAAATGGTACATTGAGCTCGACCGCTCAAGATACTCTTCTTTTGGCGAACTGGCGATGACCTTCTTTAACCATTTCCAGTTACCTATAAGATACGATGCTGGCATAGAGATTGTCTCCAATTTCGAACAGACAACAATGGACCATATCTCTGATCATATCCGAGAGTGGAGACGCTGGAAGATTTTAATCAAGGTACCAGTCCCACTAGCATTCCTGCTTGAGTGGTTCCTTAAGTCTTTGGTCTCACAGTTATCCAAAGACGTTGCGACATCCAAAGTTTTCTCTGAAGAAGATTCCATCATGAGGGTTGAGCTCATCTATTCTCAGTCTGGTTTATTATACAACATCTTTCCAGATGCGCCACGTTTGATACTGGATAAGACTAGATAGAGAGATGGACCACATGCCAATGGTATTGTTCGTTCAGCACAAACCAAGCCCACAGAGCAATTGACAAAGCAGTTGCAACAATTATCCATACAACATACAACGACTAGCCAAACTACTGCTTTGGCTGCTCCCCCTACCCAAACGTTGGAAGTACACACCGTGCAGTCGACTAACCCAAAGGCCACCTGGCAGCCTAAAGGGAAGAAAAAACAATGAAAGAAGGGTAAGGGGGATAAAAAACCCATTGATAATGCTGGCGGGGACAACAAGAAAAAATGGAAGGCGAGGTATCTATGCAACTTGTGCGCGAAAGACCACCTGACCCATCTTTGTCCTCGACTTGTAGAGGCCCAAAAGTTTGTCACACAACAACAACAAGAAGTGTTGACTAATCCCTTTCAACATGGGCAAAATCTAACTCAAGCCTCTACGAGCACAAAAGTGGGCAACCAAGAAACCTGCCTGCCTCCAAACAATCCCTCATCCGCAAACGTATATATGGTTAGGGGTGATGCTTTCATATCAACTAGAGCACACGATTATAGTAAGCTAAGCGCTTCTGAGAAGGGTAAAGAAGATGATCTCCCATCTCTTCCTCTACAGATTGAGAAGACGTTAGGAGAAACAATGACACGTGTTAGTAACATTTCTCGTCCGAAGCATAAGAGCGATCAGGTCTGCAAGTGGCGCGATGAGCGCCGAGCACAACTCACAGAAGAAATCCATTTCGGGCTTAAATCAAGTGAGCGAGCAGTCTGATTTCAACGGTCAGGATTCATCCAAAGGAACAGATCAACGGTTGGCAGAAAATCCCATTTAGTGAAGTTGTGCCAAGGATAGCGCAATGGATACAGGATCTAGTCAAGTCTGATGTTGAAATAAAATATAGGCCCTCTGTGCCGGACAATGTCAAATATTGGAAGGTATTCAATGATGATCTGGAAATCGGAAAATTTCTCCAATCTGTTGATGAATTTTCTGCGTTGCACATTGATCAGCATCCTGACACGGAAGGTGACCCTCACCCTGAGGTGTTTTTAAATAAAATTACTAACCACCAGATTATCCAGCTACCTAGCAATCACATTCTGAGGGGACTAATTCCTTTAGAAATATTGTTCGATGGGAATGATGTGGCAGTAAAGGATAGGGTTTCAGATGAAGATGCTGACACAGTTGAGTGCAACATTGACACACTAGAGAAGCCTAAGTTTGTCAAGCTGTCAAGGAGTTTGACCATAGAACAGAGGGCCAAATATACTGAGTTGCTGAGAGAATTTGCTGATGTGTTCGCATGGACCTACAAAGACCTCAAGACGTATGACACATCCATTATCGAACACAAGATCCCACTGAAGGAAGGGGCTAATCCATTCAGGCAAAAGCTAAGACAGATAAATCCCATGTTGCTGCATGTCATGGAGAAAGAAGTGAATAAGTTGTTAGAAGCCCAGATCACCGTCCCCTTAAGATATTCCGAATGGGTGGCCAATTTGGTTCTAGTAAGAAAGAAAAGTGGAGAAATCAGGCTTTGTGTCGATTTCAGGAACCTGAACAGGAGCTCAAAGAAAGACAATTATCCCCTGCCCAACATGGAACACATATTGCAGAGGGTAACCGGTGCATCTAGGATTTCCATGATTGATGGCTTCTCTGGCTATAATCAGATATTGATCATGCCTGAGGACAGAGAAAAAACAACCTTTACCACTCCTTGGGCACATTCATGTATGCCAAAATGCCTTTTGGGTTGATGAATGCAGGAGCCACTTTTCAGCGAGCCATGGACATAGCTTTTATCAGAGAGAAAGATCAGTTTGTGGTGATCTATCTGGACGACATCACAGTCTTCTCGAAGTTAGATAAAGAGCACTGCTGTCACCTGAGGAAAGTTTTCTTGAAGTGTCGAAGATTCGGCCTTTCCTTGAAACCCAAGAAATCTTTGTTTTCTATGGAGGAGGGGAAGCTATTAGGCCATATAGTATCAGCAGAAGGAGTGAGGATTGATCCTAGCAGAGTGGAGGAAATTCGGACCCTGTCACTTCCCAGGTCAAAGAAGGAAGTTCAAGCCTTTTTGGGGAAGATTAATTTTCTGGCTAGATTCGTCTCGAATTTAGTTGAACTGGTGAAACACATCACAACTATGCTCAAGAAGGGAAATGAAGTAAAATGGATGGCTGAACCCAGGGAATATTTTTTCCAAATAAAAAGAGCATTGACTGAGGCACCTGTGTTGATCAGTCCTGACTATTCCAAAGATTTCCTAATCTTCTCTTTCGCTTCTTTTGATACAGTAGCAACGGTCTTGCTGCAGAAAAAATGAGGAAGGGCGAGAGAAACCTATCGCCTTCTTCAGCAAGGCATTAAGAGATGTAGAGGTCAGGTATGAAATCATGGAGAAGTGGGCCTATGCCTTAGTGAAATCTCTCAAAGCTTTCAGAGTCTATGTATTGCACTCAAAAGTGACTGCATACGTTCCTTTAGCCTTTGTGAAGGAAATCCTTGCACAACTCGACATTGATGGGAAGAGGAGTAAATGGATAGCCAAGATCCTGGAATTTGACTTGGAAATAAGGCCTACCAGATTGATCAAAGGTCAAGGCTTAGCCAAGCTATTGGCTGAAGCTAATCGCAAAGCTTTGGGGGTAGATTTCATCAATGCACAATCATAAAATCAGTAGAACCAATTGTCCAACATAGGCCCTCAAACAGAACCCTTGTTGGTTCGATGTCCTTGGTATAAGGATGCCATATATTTTCTACAGGAGTTGCAGCCCCCAGATGGCCTGCAAAGAAACAAAGCAAGAGCTCTAAAGCTCAAGGCAGTCAGGTACTACCTTATCGATCAAATTTTATACTGGAAAGACCCCGTGGGAGTGCTTTTAAAATGCATGGATCCACGAGAGGCTGACATGATCATGGTCGAATTTCACAGCGGCCTATGTGGGGGGCACCATTCCTGGAAGACCACAGCCCACAAAATTCTCAGAGCTGGGTAATACTGGCCCAGCTTGTTCGCTGATGTCCATAGAGGAGTTAGAGCCTGTATCCCATGCCAAAGATTTTCAAGAAAGCAACAGCTCAGGTCCCTGCCTTTAAAGCCTGTAGTTGTTTCGGGACCTTTATAGCAATGGGGTCTAGATTTTATTGGACAAATCCACCCTGCTTCCAGTGGGCAACACAAATGGATCTTGACTGCCACATACTTCTTTACTAAGTGGATTGAAGCTATCCCCATTAGGAGTGCTTCCCACAAGGTAATCATTGGATTTCTGGAAAACCTCATCGTAAGGTTCGGCTGCCCAAGAAAGATTGTTACTGATAATGCAACCTCTTTTAAGGCTGAGCCATTATTCAAGTTCTGTGAACAATTTGGGATCAAACTAATTTACTCCACCCCATATTACCCCTAGGGAAATGGTTTAGCAGAATCGTCCAACAAAAGCCTAATAAGGATCATCAAAAGATTACTGGAGGACAACAAAAGGGCTTGGAACTCGAAACTAAAATTTGCTTTATGGGATGATCGGGTGACCACAAAGAGATCTATAGGAATCTCCCCTTTCCAGTTAGTTTACGGAGCATAAGCTGTCCTCCCATCTCAGCTGTCTATTCCCGTAGAAAAATTCTTCCAGGATTATCAAGAAGAGCCCAACGACATGATCAGAAGGATTCATAAATTGGTAGAAGTCCAGTAGGCCAGAGAACAGGTAATGATCAGAATTCAGGACCATCAACGGATGACCAAGTAGGTATTCGATAAGAAGGCCAAGAACGAGGGGTTCCAGATAGGAGACCTGGTGCTGAAATAGGATGCTCCTAAACAAGATAAGGGAAAACACGGTAAATTTGAAGCCCTGTGGATCGGGCCCTTCAAAATCTCTGAGGTTTTCTCAAATAACACTTATCGACTACAGGATTTGGAGGGTGAAGAAGTTTTCAGAAGCCCAGTAAATGGGCATTTTCTTAAAAAATGTTTTGTCTGAGGCTTCTGTGGCTCCTGTGTTTTGTAAATATTGTCCTTTTTAGTTCTTTGTTTTTATTGTTTCAGCTTAGTAAATGAATCCATAGCCCAACAACAAGGCACTGGAACTGCAAAATGCGTCATTAGAGAATCACAGGGATGACTCTATCCCCCATGGAGCCTAATGTTAGTAACATTTCTCGTCCGAATCACAAGAGAGATCAGGTCTCCAAGTGGCACGATGAGCGCCGAGCACAACTCACAGAAGAAATCCATTTCGGGCTTAAATCAAGCGAGCAAGCAGTCTAATTTCAACGGTCAGGATTCATCCAAAGGAACAAATCAACAGTTGGTGGGAAATCACGATTAGCGAAGTTGCGCCGAGGATAGCACAATGGATAGCACCCATATTGTGTGCAGGGAAAGATAGTAGCCATCCATCCAGAAGACGCATGGCGCGAGATCTAGTCGCGTCGGCATTTTGGAATTCGGGAGTTCGAGGGGTGAAGGTTCCATGTTATCCCATATCTCGAAACCCCGAACCTCAAAAGTGCTAAAGGCGCCCAAAGTCGGGCCCGCAGTATCGAGGAGCAGTCTCAGCCGTCCATCCACAGGAGACACCTGGCACGCGGTTAGGCTCCTCGCTATTTTTCCCATCGTGGTTTCGAGGTGAAAATAGTAGCTCCATCATATTCCCGATGCGCGAGGTGTCGGGAGTGTCTAGGACCCGGGCCCACGGTATCATCGAGTGAGTTCAGAACCGTCAGATCTGAGGGGGACGCGTGGTGCCAGATTAAGCTGTCTCGGCGTTTCACTCATTGCGATTTTGAGGAGCAAGGATCAGCCCCTTCCCATTCGCGAACATCGAAGGTGTCGTTGAGAATGAACGCATGGTCACAGCCCGTGGTCACTTGGAGGATAAAAGAGCTATGCAAAAGGGGCCAAAGGTGTCGAGTCCAGTTGTCGAAAGGATCATCGCAATCTCTAGGTGCCATCTGATATGATCTCGCTCTTGGTTTCCACCTAGAATAAATGAAGGTGAGAAGGGGTGGTTGAAACCTCTCCTCATGCATTAAGTGTAAGGTGTGGAAGATCTAGCAAGCGGTCTGCTCGAGAGGGTCCTGTGTACCCAATTCTTCAAAGAAGCCATGCCGAGTCCTCGACTAGCCAGAAGAAGTCTGCACATGCTAACTCAGCTCTTAATGGCTCAGCTACTCCCCTTACAGGAGCCATGTGCAGTTAAGGTGGCGTCTGACAGAGAATACCCGTCTGAATTTGGCTGAAGGGACACCAAGCCCTGTATGACTGGGGACACCCCTGTTAGGCGATTTTTCTGAGTATATAGACTCAGTCTTTGTATTTTGTAATCTATCGATGGTAGAGCGAATCTCCCGACTGTAAAGTTTTAACAGATATTCTAGCTTTCCAGTTATGCATCTGTATGTGAGACTTCTTATTTTATGACAGACAGTCTTTCTTACTCCATCTAATTTTCATCTCATACTGAGAGTTTGTGAATGAATGATTTGTGCGAATTGTTTCAATTATGCTATGATAAAGGATTTATTGTTGCATTATTGTATTCTCTAGTTTTTAGCATTTGAATGTAAGAAGATCTTGTGTTTAGACGCCTTCCTTTACAGTCTGTTAGAAACCTGATGTTTACGGTAGACCTTTGTAGTTCTCTTATACAAGTCTTCCCCCTACTCACCCTTACTACAACTCACTGTCTGAATTTATCTAAGACCTCACTTTCCCATGCATGCCTGGCCTAGTTTCCGAGTTAGAACCACATCATTTGAGTTAACCTCCATTTGATCACCCCATTAAACAAATCGTGACATAAACTAATGGGCATCGGGCTTTGCTCCTGCTACAATCCAGAGGTGACTTCCGTCGCCAACAACACACATTCCAAAGGGTGCATTTAAAAAAGATTCTCACAACCCAAACACAAGGGCCACCCAAAATTACTCTGTGGTGGAAGATTTATCACAAACCCCTTGTGCGATGTCTGCTTTGGAGGTCCTCCAAAGCTACCCTGCTCAGAGGACAACCTTGTTAATTGCTTTGGGCTCTACTGAGACTTGTAATCCGGGCACCATCATGTTAGATACAACCGACTTAAATCCTCATTTTCCTTACCATGTAGCGTTTCAGATAGTAGTGGCTCATCCCATGAAAATTTTTACTCGAAATATCTTCCGCACGGTGGTTGATGAGGACGCCTCGACATGCATTATGTCATTAGCATGCTGTAAGGCCATTGGAAAACTCATTTTGTCTCCATCACCTACCCTCCTCACTGCTTTCGACGGTCGTTCAT
>JASDQU010222477.1:0-16676 GCA_032191745.1 Picea mariana
AAAACATATTATGTTTTCTCTAATATTAACCCCCACCCACACCCTCATATAAATGAGAGGGTGAGGGTGGGGGGTAATATTAGAGAAATCATATTATGTTTTCTCCAATACTACCCCCCACCCCCACTCTCGAGTAATATGATGTATGTGATGGATAAGCCATAAAAATGGGAAGACTACTTGCATTTGGTGGAGTTTTCTTTCAACAATGGATATCAAGAATATTTAAATATGTGTTCCTTTGAAGCACTATATGGTAGAAGGTGCAACACACCTATGAGTTGGAATAACCCAGCAGATCACACAGTGGTTGGGCTAGATCTGCTCCGTGAAATGGAAGAGAAGATGGTAAAAATAAATCAAAACTTAAAAGCTTCCCAAGATAGACATAAAACCTGGGTAGATAAAGGCCAAACTTTTAGAGGATTTAAAGTGGGTGATCATGTGTTCCTAAAAGTAAAAGCAAGATGAATTTTCCCAGAGTTGGGGAATGTATCTAAGTTAGCAGCACAATATTGTGGGCCATTCGAAATCCTAGAGAGGATTGGTCCTCTCGCATGTATGCTGGCTCTATATGCATCCTTGAGTATTCATAATGTATTCCATGTTTCTTTATTTAAAAGTATGTACCTGGTCTTTATAGTTATCATGTACTGGTCTTTATAGTTATCAACAGGATAGTATTGTTCCTTGAACGCATCCACAAAAAACTACCAAGTGGGCTCGACCGCATATATTCTAGATTCCTCTATGGAAATTTTCTCCCAGTAAGTTTCCCACCAATGTTTTACGTGGGGGAGAGCCTTGAGGAGTGTGAAGGTTATCTTTTCCCTGTCGGAAAAATTGTGAATAGAGAAATAACCTTCTAGCAAATTCAACCAATTTTATAAGGCATCTGTATCTATCTGACCTTCAAATGTGGGAATATCAAAATTAACTTTTACTTTGAAGGGAGAGGTTCCTCCAAAGTGGTTGTTTGATGAATATGCACATGTTTATAATGACAAGCATTGAAGGATGTGGGAAACATTCTCCATCATTTCGTCCCTCTATCCCGCGAGAGATTGATCAAGCAAAAAGTTAATAGAATCTTCTACTCCTCCATTTTTCTTTTCTGACGCCATAGAGGGTTTCTTGGGTGTGCGAGAGAGGTTTTCCTCAAGAGGGACAAGATCGAGACCCAACTTGTTGTACTCAGACCACGTTAGGGACATGCAATGAAAAATGATCAAGAGCAGCCTGCTCTGATACCATTGGTCCGGATTATTTTCGGAACGAAATGAAAACAAAGATATTACAATGAAATATACATAAAAAAATTCAGAACCAAATAATTACAAAAATACATGATTTTTATTAATGAAAGAAATGTATAGAGACTATAAAAAAAATACAGAGTGCAAGACTCGCTAGAGTTGTTGTAGCTTTATTTCTGAGAAGAGATGTGACGACTACACTCATTCGCAAGAAGATGATTACAATGAGGCTCTGAAGGCCTTTTTCTGATAAACATGAATGCCGAAACCCTATACATCCAAAAAACCTAACCCTAGGAGATGAAACACCAAAAGTCATGTGGGCCTCGTTGGGGTAAGTTAGTACATTAACTTCCTGGGGTCGTAACTTTTGCATACCATCTTCGTTTTAGACATGTGATAGCCTGTTGGAAAGGTATTTTCGAGAAATATGCATTATGCCATCAAAATCTAACTATGTATATAGCTTGACTGTGGAAATCCAATAAAACATTGTTTAGAGCCCCAAAACGGCCCTGGAAGTACAAAAATATGTACTGACATGAAAACTTCTAAAATAAGCCAGTTGGAATAGGTGGGTGGCCACCAATATCCACATGGACATTGTGTAGGGATTCAAGATAGCACTGTAAGTGCAGAAGCCACAATTACAAAGAAATGTCCCCGTTACAGAGAAACATGTTGAACTGAAAACTGTCAAGATGAGCCAGTTGGAATTTGGAACAGGTGGGTGGCCACCAATATCCACATGGATCAGTGTGGTGGAATTATATCATGGGTAAATGATTTGAGCTGAGAACATAACATTGTGGTCTAAAATATGTTTTTGGGCAACCAAGTTTAAATGTTAGACAAAGCAAGTGGTTAGATTTACTTAGTGAGTATTACTTCGACATAAAGCATATGAGATTAAAAGAGAATAAGATGGTTGACACACTCAGTAGGAAGGTGCATGAGATGCATGCTACAACCATTAGCATGTACAAGACAGATATTTGTGCCAAAATATTATAAGTTTCCAAATTATATCCACGTTGTGTGGACATAAAGGCGAACTTACAACAAGGTAGGTCACAACAAAAAATTGAAGGTTATTAGTTGAGAGAGGATGGGATCCTCATGTATAGGCGCAAATTCTATTTTACAAAAGATCAGGAGTTGAAAATCCTGATATTTTCATAGATGCATGAGGTTCCTTATGTTGTACATCTAGGTTACCAGAAGACAATTGTCGCAGTCAAGAAGCAATACTTTTGGCTAGGTATGAAAAAGGAAGTTGTTGATTTTATTGCTAGATGTATTGAATGTCAGAAGGTCAAGACTGAGCACAAACATCTAGTAGGTTTGCAATATCATTTTGCCATGTCAGAAGGTCAAGACTTGCTAGAATGGTGGTAGCATTATCTCTAAGAAGAGATGTGATGACTACACTATTTCACAAGAAGATGATTACAATGAGGCTCTGAAGGCCTTTTTATGATAAACATGAATGTTGAAACCCTAGACATCCAAAAAACCTAACCCTAGGAGATGAAACACCAAAAGTCATGTGGGCCTCTTTGGGGTATGTTAGTACATTAACTTCCCGGGGTCGTAAGTTTTGCATACGATCTTCGTTTTAGGCATGTGATATCTCGTTAGAAAGGTATTTTTGAGAACTATGAATTATGATGTCAATATCTAACTATGTATATAGTTTGACTGTGGCAAGCCAACAAAACACTGTTTAGAGCTCCAAAATGTCCCTAGAAGTACAAAAAGATGTACTGAGATGAAAACTTCCAAAATAAGCCAGTTGGAATAGGTGGGTGGCCACCCATATCCACATGGATGTTGTGTAGGGATTCAGGACAACCCTATAAGTGTAGACACCATAATTACAAAGAAATGTCCCCATTATAGAGAAACATGTTGAACTGAAAACTGTCAAGATGAGCCAGTTGGAATTTGGAACAGGTGGGTGGCCACCAATATCCACATGGATCAGTATGGCGACATTATCTCATGGGTAAATTATTTGAGCTAAGAACAAACCATTGTGGTCTAAAATATTCTTTTGGAAAACCAAGTTTAAATGTTATACAAAGCAAGTGGTTAGAGCTCCTTAGTGAGTATGACTTCGACATAAAGCATATGAGAGGAAAAGAGAATAAGGTGGTTGACACACTCAGTAGGAGGGTGCATGAGAAGCATGCTACAACCATTATCATGTAGCAGACATATTTTTGCACCAGAATATTAGAAGTTTCCAAATTAGATCCACGTTATGTGAACATAAATTCAAACTTGCAACAAGGTAGGTCACAACAAAAATTTGAAGGTTATTAGTTGAGAGAGGATGGGATCCTCATGTATAGGCTCAAAGTCTATGTGCCAAATGATCAAGTGTTGAAAAGATTGATATTTTAATAGATGCATGAGGTTCCTTATGAGTGATATCCAGGTTACCTGAAGACAATTATCGCAGTCAATAAGCAATACTTTTGGCTAGGTATGAAAAAGTAAGTTGTTGATTTTATTTCTAGATGTATTGAATGTCAGAAGGTCAACACTGAGCACAAACATCTAGTAGGTTTGCAATATCATTTTCCCATCCCTGAGTGAAAGTGGGAAGTTATAATGATGGATTTTATAACTAAGCTACCCAGATCAACCAAGCAACATGATTCTATTATGGTGGTGGTGGACAAGCTTACTAAAGCTTCCCATTTTATTCCAGTGAAGTCAACACACAAGGCAGTCAACATTGTTGAGATATACATGCGATAAATTTCTAAAATGCACGACATTCCTAAGGCAATTATGTCTGATAGAGATCCCAAGTTCACTTCAAATTTTTGGAAGGGATTATTCAAAGGAATTGGGACAAGTAAGAACTTTATCACAACATATCACCCTGAGATAGATGGAAAAATAGAGAGGGTAAATCAGGTAATAGAAGACATGTTAAGAATGTATGTGATGGATAAGCCATAAAAATAGGAAGACTACTTGCATTTGGTGGAGTTTTCTTTCAACAATGGAGATCAAGAATATTTAAATATGTGTCCTTTTGAAGCACTATATGGTAGAAGGTGCAACACACCTATGAGTTGGAATAACCCAGTAGATCACACAGTGGTTGGGCTAGATCTGCTCCGTGAAATGGAAGAGCAGATGGTAAAAATAAATCAAAACTTGAAGCTTCCCAAGATAGACATAAAACCTGGGTAGATAAAGGCCGAACTTTTAGAGGATTTAAAGTGGGTGATCATGTGTTCCTAAAAGTAAAAGCAAGATGAATTTTCCCAGAGTTGGGGAATGTATCTAAGTTAGCAGCACAATATTGTGGTCCATTCGAAATCCTAGAGAGGATTGGTCCTCTCGCATGTATGCTGGCTCTATATGAATCCTTGAGTATTCATAATGTATTCCATGTTTCTTTATTAAAAAGTATGTACCTGGTCTTTATAGTTATCATGTACTGGTATTTATAGTTATCAATAGGATAGTATTGTTCCTTGAACGCATCCACAAAAAAATACCAAGTGGGCTCAACCCCATATATTCTAGATTCCTCTATGGAAATTTTCTCCCAATAAGTTTCCCACCAATGTTTTACGTGGGGGAGAGCCTTGAGGAGTGTGAAGGTTATCTTTTCCCTGTTGGAAAAATTGTGAACAGAGAAATAACCTTCTAACAAATTCAACCAATTTTATAAGGCATATGTATCTATTTGACCTTCAAATGTGGGAATATCAAAATTAACTTGTACTTTGTAGGGAGAGGTTCCTCCAAAGTGGTTGTTTGATGAATATGCACATGTTTCTAACGATAGGCATTGAATGATGTGGGAAACATTCTCCATCATTTCGTCCCTCTATCCCGCGAGAGATTGATCAAGCAACAAGTTAATAGAATCTTCTACTCCTCCATTTTTCTTTTCCGACGCCATAGAGGGTTTCTTGGGTGTGCGAGAGAGGTTGTCCTCAAGAGGGACAAGATCGAGACCCAACTTGTTGTACTTAGACCACGTTGGGGACATGCAATGAAAAATGATCAAGAGCAGCCTACTCTGATACCACTGGTCCGGATTATTTTCGGAACGAAATGAAAGAAGAGATATTACAATGAAATATACATAAAAAAATTCAGAACCAAATAATTACAACAATACATGATTTCTATTTATGAAAGAAATGTACAGAGATTGTAAAAAAAATACAGAGTGCAAGACTCGCTAGAATGGTGGTAGATTTATCTTTGAGAAGAGATGTGACGACTACACTCATTCGCAAGAAGATGATTACAATGAGGCTCTGAAGACCTTTTTCTGATAAACATGAATGTCGAAGCCCTATACATCCAAAAAACCTAACCCTAGGAGATGAAACACCAAAAGTCATGTGGGCCTCGTTGGGGTAAGTTAGTACATTAACTTCCTGGGGTCGTAACTTTTGCATACGATCTTTGTTTTAGACATGTGATAGCCCGTTGGAAAGGTATTTTCGAGAACTATGCATTATGCCCTCAAAATCTAACTATGTATATAGTTTGACTATGAAAATCCAATAAAACATTGTTTAGAGCCCCAAAACGGCCCTGGAAGTACAAAAATATGTACTGACATGAAAACTTCTAAAATAAGCCAGTTGGAATAGGTGGACAGCAACCAATATCCACATGGATTTTGAGTAGGGATTCAAGATAGCACTGTAAGTGCATAAGCCACAATTACAAAGAAATGTCCCCATTACAGAGAAACATGTTGAACTGAAAACTGTTAAGATGAGCCAGTTGGAATTTGGAACAGGTGGGTGGCCACCAATATCCACATGGATCAGTGTGGTGGAATTATATCATGGGTAAATGATTTGAGTTGAGAACATACCATTGTGGTCTAAAATATGTTTTTGGGCAACCAATTTTAAATGTTAGACAAAGCAAGTGGTTAGATTTACTTAGTGAGTATTACTTCGACATAAAGCATATGAGAGGAAAAGAGAATAAGGTGGTTGATGCACTCAGTAGGAGGGTGCATGAGATGCATGCTACAACCATTAGCATGTACCAGACAGATTTTTGCGCCAGAATATTATAAGTTTCCAAATTAGATCCACGTTGTGTGGACATAAAGGCGAACTTACAACAAGGTAGGTCACAACAGAAAAATGAAGGTTATTAGTTGAGAGAGGATGGGATCCTCATGTATAGGCACAAATTCTATTTTACAAAAGATCAGGAGTTGAAAAGCCTGATATTTTCATAGATGCATGAGGTTCCTTATGTTGTACATCCAGGTTACCAGAAGACAATTGTCGCAGTCAAGAAGCAATACTTTTGGCTAGGTATGAAAAAGGAAGTTGTTGATTTTATTGCTAGATGTATTGAATGTCAGAAGGTCAAGACTGAGCACAAACATCTAGTAGGTTTATAATATCATTTTCCCATGTCAGAAGGTCAAGACTCACTAGAATGGTGGTAGCATTATCTCTAAGAAGAGATGTGACGACTACACTCATTCACAAGAAGATGGTTACAATGAGGCTCTGAAGGCATTTTTATGATAAACATGAATGCTAAAACCCTAGATATCCAAAAAACCTAACCCTAGGAGATGAAACACCAAAAGTCATGTGGGCCTCTTTGGGGTAAGTTAGTACATTAACTTCCCGGGGTCGTAAGTTTTGCATACGATCTCCGTTTTAGGCATGTGATAGCTCGTTAGAAAGGTATTTTTGAGAACTATGCATTATGACATCAATATCTAACTATGTATTTAGTTTGACTGTGGCAAGCCAATAAAAAACTGTTTAGAGCTCCAAAATGGCCCTAGAAGTACAAAAAGATGTACTGAGATGAAAACTTCCAAAATAAGCCAGTTGGAATAGGTGGGCAGCCACCAATATCCACATGGATGCTATGTAGGGATTTAGGACAACCCTATAAGTGTAGACACCATAATTACAAAGAAATGTACCCATTACAGAGAAACATGTTGAACTGAAAACTGTCAAGATGAGCCAGTTGGAATTTGGAACAGGTGGGTGGCCACCAATATCCACATGGATCAGTGTGGTGACATTATCTCTTGGGAAAATTATTCGAGCTAAGAAAAAAACATTGTGGTGTAAAATATTCTTTTGGAAAACCAAGTTTAAATGTTATACAAAGAAAGTGGTTAGAGTTCCTCAGTGAGTATGACTTCGACATAAAGCATATGAGAGGAAAAGAGAATAAGGTGGTTGACACACTCAGTGGGAGGGTGCATGAGATGCATGCTACAACCATTAGCATGTTCCAGACATATTTTTGTGCCAGAATATTAGAAGTTTCCAAATTAGATCCACGTTATGTGGACATAAATTCGAACTTACAACAAGGTAGGTCACAACAAAAATTTGAAGGTTATTAGTTGAGAGAGGATGGGATCCTCATGTATAGGCGCAAAGTCTATGTGCCAAATGATCAGGAGTTGAAAAGACTAATATTTTAATAGATGCATGAGGTTCCTTATGCTGGACATCCAGGTTACCAGAAGACAATTATCGTGGTCAAGAAGAAATACTTTTGGCTAGGTATGAAAAAGTAAGTTGTTGATTTTATTTCTAGATGTATTGAATGTAAGAAGGTCAACACTGAGCACAAACATGTAGTAGGTTTGCAATATCATTTTCCTATCCTTGAGTGAAAGTGGGAAGTTATAACGATGGATTTTATAACTAAGCTACCCAGATCAACCAAGCAACATGATTCTATTATGGTGGTGGTGGACAAGCTTACTAAAGCTTCCCATTTTATTCCAGTGAAGTCAACACACAAGGTAGTCAACATTGTTGAGATATACATGCGATAAATTTCTAAAATGCACGACATTCCTAAGGCAATTATGTCTGATAGAGATCCCAAGTTCACTTCAAATTTTTGGAAGGGATTATTCAAAGGAATTGGGACAAGTATGAACTTTATCACAACATATCACCCTGAGATAGATGGAAAACTAGAGAGGGTAAATCAGGTAATAGAAGATATGCTAAGGATGTATGTGATGGATAAGCCATAAAAATGGGAAGACTACTTGCATTTGGTGGAGTTTTCTTTCAACAATGGATATCAAGAATATTTAAATATGTGTCCTTTTGAAGCACTATATGGTAGAAGGTGAAACACACCTATGAGTTGGAATAACCCAGCAGATCACGCAGTGGTTGGGCCAGATCTGCTCCATGAAATGGAAGAGCAGATGGTAAAAATAAATCAAAACTTAAAAGCTTCCCAAGATAGACATAAAACCTAGGTAGATAAAGGCCAAACTTTTAGAGGATTTAAAGTGGGTGATCATGTATTCCTAAAAGTAAAAGCAAGATGAATTTTCCCAGAGTTGGGGAACTTATCTAAGTTAGCAGCACAATATTGTGGGCCATTCAAAATCCTAGAGAGGATTGGTCCTGTCGCATGTATGCTGGCTCTATCTGCATCCATGAGTATTCATAATGTATTCCATGTTTGTTTATTAAAAAGTATGTACCTGGTCTTTATAGTTATCATGTACTAGTCTATATAGTTATCAACATGATAGTATTGTTCCTTGAACGCATCCACAAAACAATACCAAGTGGGCTTGGCCCCATATATTCTAGATTCCTCTATGGAAAGTTTCTCCCAGTAAGTTTCCCACCAATGTTTTACATGGGGGAGAGCCTTGAGGAGTGTGAAGGTTATCTTTTCCCTGTCGGAAAAATTGTGAACAAAGAAATAACCTTCTAGCAAATTCAACCAATTTTATAAGGCATATGTATCTATCTAACCTTCAAATGTGGGAATATCAAAATTAACTTGTAGTTTGAAGGGAGAGGTTCCTCCAAAGTGGTTGTTTGATGAATATGCACATGTTTCTAATGACAGACATTGAAGGATGTGGTAAACATTCTCCATCATTTCGTCCCTCTATCCCGCAAGAGATTGATCAAGCAACAAGTTAATAGAATCTTCTACTCCATTTTTCTTTTTTGACGCCATAGAGGGTTTCTTGGGTGTGGGAGAGAGGTTTTCCTCAAGAGGGACAAGATCGAGACCCAACTTGTTGTACTCAAACCACGTCGGGGACATGCAATGAAATATGATCAAGAGCAACCTGCTCTGATACCACTGGTCTGCATTATTTTTGGAACGAAATGAAAGCAAAGATATTACAATGAAATATACATAAAAAAATTCAGAACCAAATAATTACAACAATACATGATTTCTATTAATGAAATAAATGTACAATGACTGTAAAAAAAATACAGACTGCAAGACTCGCTAGAATGGTGGTAGCTTTATCTCTGAGAAGAGATGTGACGACTACAATCATTCACAACAAGATGATTACAATGAGTCTCTGAAGGCCTTTTTCTGATAAACATGAATGCCGAAACCCTATACATCCAAAAAACCTAACCCTAGGAGATGAAACACCAAAATTCATGTGGGCCTCGTTGGGGTAAGTTAGTACATTAACTTCTTGGGGTCGTAACTTTTGAATACGATCTCTGTTTTAGACATGTGATAGCCTGTTGGAAAGGTATTTTCGAGAAATATGCAGTATGCCATCAAAATCTAGCTATGTATATAGTTTGACTGTGGAAATCCAATAAAACATTGTTTAGAGCCCCAAAACAGCCCTGGAAGTACAAAAATATGTACTGACATGAAAACTTCTAAAATAAGCCAGTTGGAATAGGTGGGCAGCGACCAATATCCACATGGATGTTGTGTAGGGATTCAGGATAGCATTGTAAGTGCAGAAGCCACAATTACAAAGAAATGTCCCCATTACAGAGAAACATGTTGAACTGAAAACTGTCAAGATGAGCCAGTTGGAATTTGGAACAGGTGGGTGGCCACCAATATCCACATGGATCAGTGTGGCGACATTATCTCATGGGTAAATTATTTGAGCTAAGAACAAACCATTGTGGTCTAAAATATTCTTTTGGAAAACCAAGTTTAAATGTTATACAAAGCAAGTGGTTAGAGTTCCTCAGTGAGTATGACTTCGACATAAAGCATATGAGAGGAAAAGAGAATAAGGTGGTTGACACACTCAGTAGGAGGGTGCATGAGATGCATGCTACAACCATTAGCATGTACTAGATAGATTTTTGTGCCAGAATATTATAAGTTTCCAAATTAGATCGACGTTATGTGGACATAAATTCGAACTTACAACAAGGTAGGTCAGAACAAAAATTTGAAGGTTATTAGTTGAGAGAGGATGGGATCCTCATGTATAGGCGCAAAGTCTATGTGCCAAATGATCAAGAGTTGAAAAGACTGATATTTTAATAGATGCATGAGGTTCCTTATGCTGGACATCCAGGTTACTAGAAGACAATTATCGCAGTCAAGAAGAAATACTTTTGGCTAGGTATGAAAAAGTAAGTTGTTGATTTTATTTCTAGATGTATTGAATGTCAGGAGGTCAAGACTGAGCAAAAACATCTAGTAGGTTTTCAATATCATCTTCCCATGTCAGAAGGTCAAGACTCGCTAGAATGGTGGTAGCATTATCTCTAAGAAGAGATGTGACGACTACACTCATTCATAAGAAGATGATTACAATGAGGCTCTGAAGGCCTTTTTATGATACACATGAGTGCTGAAACCCTAGACATCCAAAAAACCTAACCCTAGGAGATGAAACACAAAAAGTCATCTGGGCCTCTTTGGGGTAAGTTAGTACATTAACTTCCTGGGGTCGTAAGTTTTGCATACGATCTCCGTTTTAGGCATGTGATAGCTTGTTAGAAAGGTATTTTTGAGAACTATGCATTATGATGTCAATATATAACTATGTATTTAGTTTGACTGTGGCAAGCCAATAAAACACTGTTTAGAGCTCCAAAATGTCCCTAGAAGTACAAAAAGATGTACTGACATGAAAACTTCCAAAATATGCCAGTTGGAATAGGTGGGCAACCACCAATATCCACATGGATGCTGTGTAGGGATTCAGGAAAACCCTATAAGTGTAGACACCATAATTACAAAGAAATGTCCCCATTATAGAGAAACATGTTGAACTGAAAGCTGTCAAGATGAGCCAGTTGGAATTTGGAATAGGTGGGTGGCCACCAATATCCACATGGATCAGTGTGGCGACATTATCTCATGGGTAAATTATTTGAGCTAAGAAAAAACCATTGTGGTGTAAAATTTTCTTTTGGAAAACCAAGTTTAAATGTTATACAAAGCAAGTGGTTAGAGTTCCTCAGTGAGTATGACTTCAACATAAAGCATATGAGAGGAAAAGAGAATAAGGTGGTTGACACACTCAGTAGGAGGGTGCATGAGATGCATGTTACAACCATTAGCATGTACCAGACAGATTTTTGCGCTAGAATATTAGAAGTTTCCAAATTAGATCCATGTTATGTGGACATAAATTCGAACTTACAACAAGGTAGGTCACAACAAAAATTTGAAGGTTATTAGTAGAGAGAGGATGGGATCCTCATGTGTAGGCACAAAGTCTATGTGCCAAATGATAAGGAGTTGAAAAGACTGATATTTTAATAGATGCATGAGGCTCCTTATGCTGGACATCCAGGTTACCAGGAGACAATTATCGCAGTCAAGAAGAAATACGTTTGGCTAGGTATGAAAAAGTAAGTTGTTGATTTTATTTCTAGATGTATTGAATGTCAGAAGGTCAACACTGAGCACTAAAATCTAGTAGGTTTTCAATATCATTTTCCCATCCCTGAGTGAAAGTGGGAAGTTATAACGATGGATTTTATAACCAAGCTACCCAGTTCAACCAAGCAACATGATTCTATTATGGTGGTGGTGGACAAGCTTACTAAAGCTTCCCATTTTATTCCAGTGAAGTCAACACACAAGGTAGTCAACATTGTTGAGATATACATGCGATAAATTTCTAAAATGCACAACATTCCTAAGGCAATTATGTCTGATAGAGATCCCAAGTTCACTTCAAATTTTTGGAAGGGATTATTCAAAGGAATTGGGAAAAGTATGAACTTTATCACAACATATCACCGTGAGACAGATGGAAAAATAGAGAGGGTAAATCAGGTAATAGAAGATATGCTAAGGATGTATGTGATGGATAAGCCATAAAAATGGGAAGACTACTTGCATTTGGTGGAGTTTTCTTTCAACAATGGATATCAAGAATATTTAAATATGTGTCCTTTTGAAGCACTATATGGTAGAAGTTGCAACACACCTATGAGTTGGAATAACCCAACAGATCATGCAGTGGTTGGGCCAGATCTGCTCCATGAAATGGAAGAGTAGATAGTAAAAATAAATCAAAACTTAAAAGCTTCCCAAGATAGACATAAAACCTGAGTAGATAAAGGCCGAACTTTTAGAGGATTTAAAGTGGGTGATCATGTGTTCCTAAAAGTAAAAGCAAGACGAATTTTCCCATAGTTGGGGAATTTATCTAAGTTAGCAACACAATATTGTGGGCCATTCGAAATCCTAGAGAGGATTGGTCCTGTTGCATGTATGCTGGCTCTATCTGCATCCTTGAGTATTCATAATGTATTCCATGTTTCTTTATTAAAAAGTATGTACCTGGTCTTTATAGTTATCATGTACTAGTCTTTATAGTTATCAATAGGATAGTATTGTTCCTTGAACGCATCCACAAAAAAATAGCAAGTGGGCTCGACCCCATATATTCTAGATTCCTCTATGGAAATTTTCTCCCAGTAAGTTTCCCACCAATGTTTTACGTTGGGGAGAGCCTTGAGGAGTGTGAAGGTTATCTTTTCCCTGTCGGAAAAATTGTGAACATGGAAATAACCTTCTAGCAAATTCAACCAATTTTATAAGGCATCTGTATCTATTTGACCTTCAAATGTGGGAATATCAAAATTAACTTGTACTTTGAAGGAAGAGGTTCCTCCAAAGTGGTTGTTTGATGAATATGCACATGTTTCTAATGATAGGCATTGGAGGATGTGTGAAACATTCTCCATCATTTCATCCCTCTATCCCATGAGAGATTGATCAAGCAACAAGTTAATAGAATCTTCTACTCCTCCATTTTTCTTTTCTGACGCCATAGAGGGTTTCTTGGATGTGAGAGAGAGGTTGTCCTCAAGGGTGACAAGATCGAGACCCAACTTGTTGTACTCAGACCACATCGGGGACATGCAATGAAAAATGATCAAGAGCAGCTTGCTCTGATACCACTGGTCTGGATTATTTTTGGAACAAAATTAAAGCAGAGATATTACAATGAAATATACATAAAAAAATTCAGAACCAAATAATTACAACAATACATGATTTCCATTAATGAAAGAAATGTACAGAGACTGTAAAAAAAATACAGAGTGCAAGACTCGCTAGATTGGTGGTAGCTTTATCTCTGAGAAGAGATGTGACGACTACAGTCATTCACAAGAAGATGATTACAATGAGGCTCTGAAGGCCTTTTTCTGATAAACATGAATGCTGAAACCCTATACATCCAAAAAACCTAACCCTAGGAGATGAAACACCAAAAGTCATGTGGGCCTCGTTGGGGTACTTAGTACATTAACTTCTTGTGGTCGTAACTTTTGCATACGATCTTCGTTTTAGACATGTGATAGCCTGTTGGAAAGGTATTTTCGAGAACTATGCATTATGCCATCAAAATATAAATATGTATATAGTTTGACTATGGAAATACAATAAAACATTGTTTAGAGCCCCAAAACAGCCTTGGAAGTACAAAAATATGTACTGACATTAAAACTTCTAAAATAAGCCAGTTGGAATAGGTGGGCGGCCACCAATATCCACATGGATGTTGTGTAGGGATTCAAGATAGCACTGTAAGTGCAGAAGCCACAATTACAAAGAAATGTCCCCATTACAGAGAAACATGTTGAACTGAAAACTTTCAAGATGAGCGAGTTGGAATTTGGAACAGGTGGGTGGCCACCAATATCTACATGGATCAGTGTGGCGGAATTATATCATGGGTAAATGATTTGAGCTAAGAACATACCATTGTGGTCTAAAATATGTTTTTGGGCAACCAAGTTTAAATGTTAGACAAAGCAAGTGGTTAGATTTACTTAATGAGTATTACTTCGACATAAAGCAAATGAGAGAAAAAGAGAATAAGGTGGTTGACGCACTCAGTAGGAGGGTGCATGAGATGCATGCTACAACCATTAGCGTGTACCAGACAGATTTTTGCGTCAGAATATTATAAGTTTCCAAATTAGATCCACGTTGTGTGGACATAAAGGCGAACTTACTACAAGGTAGGTCACAACAAAAAATTGAAGGTTATTAGTTGAGAAAGGATGGGATCCTCATGTATAGGCGCAAATTCTATTTTACAAAATATTAGGAGTTGAAAAGCCTGATATTTTCATAGATGCATGAGGTTCCTTATGTTGTAC
Organism: Picea mariana; assembly: GCA_032191745.1. Taxonomy (NCBI): domain Eukaryota; kingdom Viridiplantae; phylum Streptophyta; class Pinopsida; order Pinales; family Pinaceae; genus Picea; species Picea mariana. The sequence goes on from JASDQU010222477.1 coordinate 14,660, forward strand.
ATCCAGGTTACCAGAAGACAATTGTCACAGTCAAGAAGCAATACTTTTGGCTAGGTATGAAAAAGGAAGTTGTTGATTTTATTGCTAGATGTATTGAATGTCAGAAGGTCAATACTGAGCACAAACATATAGTAGGTTTGTGATATCCTTTGCCCATCCCTGAGTGAAAGTGGGAAGTTATAACGATGGATTTTATAACTAAGCTACCCAAATCAACCAAGCAACATGATTCTATTATGGTGGTGGTGGACAAGCTTACTAAAGCTTCCCATTTTATTCTAGTGAAGTCAACACACAAGGTAGTCAACATTGTTGAGATATACATGCGACAAATTTCTAAAGTGCACAACATTCCTAAGGAAATTATGTCTGATAGAGATCCCAAGTTCACTTCAAATTTTTGGAAGGGATTATTCAAAGGAATTGGGACAAGTATGAACTTTGTCACAACATATCACCCTGAGATAGATGGAAAAATAAAGAGGGTAAATCAGGTAATAGAAGATATGCTAAGGATGTATGTGATGGATAAGCCATCAAAATGGAAAGACTACTTGCATTTGGTGGAGTTTTCTTTCAATAATGGATATCAAGAATATTTAAAGGTCCAGTCGTAGAAAGTAGTGATGCTTTTTATGTGTTCAGCTCCCATTAGAGGGAGGAAGTGAGTTTCATCTTTGACCAGTGAAATTCCCCACCCACTGTCATAGGAATTCTCTCCTCTCCCTATGGTACCCCAACGTCTATCTACCTATATATTTCTGGTTTCAAATCTCTTTATTTCTCCAACCTCGGCTAGGGTTCCCTTCCCCCTCCCTGTGCATGCTCCCCCTACCCCTACTCGGGAAATAACCTTATGCCGATGACCTTACTTGAAAAGGACCTTAAGTTAGCTTTAATAGAGAACAAAATATATCTTTATGTTATGCTCCATTGAGCTTGAGTTAGCATTATAGTGGGGAGGTAGTGGTATTTATTTATAGTGGATGAATGTCCCAAAATGAGAGGGTTGATCAGGATTGGGTTGACCAATACCTTATCGCCTACCTTTCAGGATACAAAAAAAAGATATAAAAGGAATGAAGCTTGATCTTATAATAACGCGATCCGGCGTCGATACAACGACCCTGTGTCGTTATATAATACCAGGTCGTAGTCTCTCTCCAGGTGGTGAAATTTGAACGTGACCATTCAATGGAACTAGTTCAGATTAATTGAAAAGAGATGGGTCGTAGGGGAACCTAAAAGAATCCTCCTAAGGGCGGGGAAGGTGTTCTACCATACAATGCTCAAGGAAATAGGACTGAGGTCTGGGGGCTCTAGCTTTGAAGCATTGTATGGTAGAAGGTGCATCACACATATGAGTTGGAATAACCCAACAGATCATGCAGTGGTTGGGTCAGATGTGCTCCGTGAAATGAAAGAGTAGATGGTAAAAATAAATCAAAATTTAAAAGTTGCCCAAGATAGACATAAAACCTGGGCAGATAAAAGCCAAAGTTTTAGAGAATTTAAAGTGGGTGATCATGTGTTCCTAAAAGTAAAAGCAAGATGAATTTCCTTGAAGTTAGGGAATTTCTCTAAGTTAGTAGCAAAATATTGTAGGCCATTCGAAATCCTAGAGAGGATTGGTCCTGTCACATATATGTTGTATCTATCTGCATCCTTGAGTATTCATAATGTATTCCATGTTTCTTTATCTAAAAAGTATGTACCTGATGCTAATCATGTCGTTGATTGGAATGTGATTCAGGTGGAGCAAGAGGGCGACTTCCAAGTTTAACCAGTGTGCATATTGGATCAGAAAGTCAAGATGGTCCGAAATCACGCAGTAGGGATGGTAAAGGTCCAGTGGACTTGTTACAGTCCCGAGGATGCAACCTGGGAACATGAGGATCCTATGCGGGCAGAGTATCTACATCTCTTTGAAGACTTTTGAAAGTTTTGAGTATACATGTGTATGTAATGCACTTAGTAATTTTCATAAATAAGGGGGAGGGGAATGTAATACCCCTAG
>JASDQU010222478.1:0-17760 GCA_032191745.1 Picea mariana
TGAAGGATGTGGGAAAAATTGTCCATCATTTTGTCCCTCTGTCACATGAGATCTTTCTCAAGCAACATATTGATAGGATCGTTTTCTCCATCATTTTTCTTTTCTTCCACCATTGAGGGTTTCTTGGGTGTGCGAGAGCGATTTTCTTCAAGAGAGACAAGATCGAGACCCAACTTGCTATACTCGGACCTTGTCGGGGACATGAACTAAAAAAATGCTTAAGAGCAACCTACTCTGATACCACTAATCCGGATTATCTTCTTGCGAATGCGAGTAGCAGTCACATCTCTTCTCAGAGATAAGATGCCATCATTCTATCGAGTCTTTCACTCTATTTTTTACAGTCTCTGTACATTTATTTCATTAATAGAAATTGTGCATCACTGTATATCTGTGTTTATGGTTGCATCTCCGATATATTATGTTATATTATTGAATATCTGCAATATCTCTGTGCATTTCATTATTATATCTCCACACGCATTTCATGCCAAAAATAATCTGGATCGGTTAGCCTTCCCAGTGCATGACTCCTTCCACCATGTCCTATGGCACATGTAGGGTTTGTAGTTATGGGGATACGTCCTCTTGTTCCTTGATTCATGCAGACTACTCATTCCTAGGAAAAGAAAACTAACGTGCTTACAAGAATCTATAATTATCTTCCCCAGCAATAGCGCCAAAATGTTGTGCACTTTAATTGTCTAAATAAATAGATAATTAAGGTGTTCAATATGAATTTTCAAACCGAGGAAAGTTTTGTTCTTGTAAGAAAATTGTGCACTGTCTTTGCTAGATTATGAAATAAAACACTAATCAAATTGGAGTCAGGTAAATTAACACTAAAAGAAACAGAATTGAAAAGTTGAACACTGACACACGTTGCTGACATAGCTGGAGTTCTAATCTATTGTTGCAGAATTGAAGTCACACTTGCATAATTGAAATCACACTTGCATAATTGAAATCCAATTTCCACGAGTAGAATTTGATGAGTGTATAAGAATCCTGGATTATCTAATCTATTCTAATTTTCTATATTACTCTTGCAGACGGATGTTTTGTGCTAATTTCTGAAAGGAAGTCTACTTAATTGTAGAAAGGGAATTCACACTTCTATTTAATTTTATTTGAAAACAGAGATTTAATCTAATGCAAAAAATGAATTAACTTTCAAGGAAATTCTCCAGTAGTATACAAAAATTGATTCTAACACTCACGAGACACATTGATGCGCATCAACAAAAAGGGACTGAACTGTAACAACAAATGTATTATAGAAATGTATAAACAGATAAATCACACAACTGTAAATAATCAAAGCAGTTAATCTAAAACTCACAACAGAGGGGAGTTTGTGAGGAAGGTGGGCCCTTTCCTGCTCACTGAGTCCACTCAAAAAGACTATAGTAGGTTGGAGAAACTAAAATCACTTCTTTATTAGATCACCAGAATGTTTCAGATACAAAAATGCTTCACTTCACTCTCTATTCCATGAAAGATCTCCACCCCCCAAATGGTTACAAAGCTTTGTTATTTAAGGAAAAAGAAATTTAGTTGAGAAGGCCTTAGAATAGCTTTGAGAATTGAAGATTCTCAAGCTGTTCGTATGATATAAAAGATCTGTCATCATCACAAAATCTAGAAATGATCTTGATCATCAGCTCGAGCCAAATGTGAGCCAAAACATGTAACATCCTTGAGGATCAATCTTCAGAATAAAGATTTGAATGATATACCAGCTTCCAGGATCAGCGGGAATCTGTTGCAGCAGGTTTAACAGCTTCCAAGAAAGGTGCGCAATTGTTGTAGTCATGTAACAACATGCAAAACTTGCACACAATTGTTAACAACTTCCAAGAAAGGTGCACAATTGTTGCAGTCATGTAACAACATGCAAAACTAGCACACAGTTGTAACAACTGGTGTAACAACAACGATCTTTCTTCAAGACTTGGTTGTTTTTCTTTAATCCACACATTTTGATCGTTAGTTGAAAATTCATGGGTAAAATATGTGAAACGCTACAGATCAAACATGTTAAGTAAATAAGAATACAAAAGAAAGATCAATGATTCATACCTTGGTAAAAGTTCTTAGCAAACGTTATATTAGGCATTTTAGCATAGAAATGATAAGGTTGAATGAGAAAAAGATATAGTCAAAAAGGGACATTTAAGGGTCCTAACAAAGGCCAAGTGATTGCTATCCTACATGAGGAATACTTTGATTCCTTTCTCGGAAGAATCACATTCCAATACAAATATCTTTGCGAAGTCTCACAGTGGTAGGACATGGGTCGAGAAAATAACATATTTTAAGGCTTGGAGGCATGATATGCATCTGAATTCCAGGTGAAAGCATTCTTTTTAAAGAGGGAAGTGAGAGAAACTACAATATTTCCTTAATTCCAAATTTTTTTTCTATAATATCTTGTTAAACCCATAAAAACACACAAGCTCTTAAGAGTTTTAGGGCGAGGCCAATATTGCATAGTTTCAATTTTCTTAGTATCCACTCAGACACCATCCTTGTTGACAATATGACATAGGTATGCTCCTTTTGAGGCACCAAATAGACATTTAGATTGTTTAAGGAAAAGTTGGTGCTTAGAGAGTATATGGAGAACTTGATTCACATGGGAGAGATGGGATCACCAAGTTTTACTATAGATGAGAATATCATCAAAGAAAACTAAGACAAAATGATGGAGAAAAGGATGGAACACATGATTCATAATACTTTGGAAAGTAGAAGGATCATTACACAATCCAAAGGGCATTATCAAGAATTCATAATGACCATCATGAGTGCAAAATGCAGTTTTGGGGATGTCTTTTTCTTTATACGGATATGGCAGTAGCTGGAATGTAGATCCAATTTCATGAAGTAATGAGCATCACTCAATTCATCCAAGATGTCATCAACAAAAATAATGGGGAATTTGTCTTTGATTTTGAGTTTGTTGAGGGCACACAAATCATGACACGTGCTTCAAGTACCTTATTTCTTGAGTACCATGACCACATGGGAATAATAGGGGCTAGTACTAGGACAAATAACACTCGCTTCTAGTAATTCATGAAATTTTTTCTCAAATTCATTCTTCTAGGAAAAGGGATGATGATAAGAACAAACATTGGAGGGAAGATTGCCTGCGATGAGAGGGATGGAATGATCATGGATGCCACAAGAAGGGGGAATTTCTTTGGGTGTGGTAAAAAACAACTTGGTGGTAGGAGATGATAGATTGGAGGTCAAGATGCAAAGAAGGTGTCTCAACAACATAAATGGAGTCGAGTTGGTATATAATTCATGAATTACATTTTTTGAGGAGATTTTCCATGCGATGGGAACTGATGATCTCAGGGGAGCCTATTTTGATTCCTTGTAAGTTATGTTGTTGTCCCTCTTTTAGGAATTTCATGGTTAAGTCCTTAAAATCATTGATAATGGGGCCTCAAGTATGTAACCATTCGACACCAAGAAAAATGTCACAACCACCCATGTATATAGAAAACATATGGTATTTTAGGTGATATTGACCAATTTGGAGTCACACATTTTCACATCGTCCCCCACATTTCATGGAAAGGCCATTGGAAATCATGATTTGAAAATTATTGGTGCCACAGATGTAACAATTGAATTCTTGGGCAATGTAGCGATGAGTAAAGTTATGGGTGCTACCACTGTCCACAAAAATGCTGAATTTCCTATTTTTTATGTAATCAATTAATTTGAGAGTATGGGGAGTAGAGAATCCAGTGAGGGAATTAAGTGAAATCATCGGGTCAACTTCGGGTGGGTCAGAGGGTGGAGTGAGGTTAGATGGAGAGGGTAGTTCCTCCACAGTCGAAAAAACTACTTTTTCTTTAGAAAGATCCCCATTCAGAGTCATAAAAATATTTTTTTCCTTACACTTGTGCCCGAGAAAATATTTGTCAACACAGTTATAACAAGGACCCTTGAGTTGATGTTCATCCATTTCATCCTTGGATAATCTATTGATCTTGAGGGGAGTTGAATGAGGATAAAATTTGGTGGATTTAGGGCGAGGAGGAAAGGAGGGCTTGTGGGTCTCAGAGGAGATAATTTGTTGGTCTTCCTTGGCTCATTAAGTAGCTTCCAACCAATTCTGGGGGTGTGCCACGAGAACATGGAAACAAATTTCATCTTTGAGGCCACTGATAAAGAATTCCATAAAGAAAGCATATGACATGCCCTTTTTTCTGAAATCCAAGTGTTCAAATGTAGGAATAAAGTCTTCCACTATGCCATTGACGCAGGACTCCCGACCCTCAGATCTGCACAGGATCGTTCTATATTCTCCTCGAGCCGAACTGGCTCCCTTGGATCCCAATTGGAACCTCACATATCGACCCACAGGTCTTTCATGAAGACCCACCCTGTAAAAATTAACACCAGGTGTGAGCCTTTCATCTCCATGCGACCACAACCAGGCCTTCACGCAAGTGCTTTTCACAACTCGCAACTCACGAGTTGGAGTGTTGAGCCCTTGTGCTCCTTCTTTGCGAACCTACAAGACATGATAAGTCAAAAATGGGTTGACTCCTTTCCCAGGTGACGTATGTCCTCCACCTGTCACCTGCTTCCACTTTTCTCTGGGCACTCTACGTTGCACCATCTGTCAACCATGCGGTCCCCACCTAATGGACGCGATGCATGTTATCTTAAGCCTCAACATTCGACACTTCGCGACTTTAGCGATCAAGGTGCAACTCCTTCACCCTCTGAAACCCCAATATATGATGTAGCGAGGCACCAAATCTCATGGCTCTTCTTCCTCCTCGATTGACGGTTCAGGTTGAATCAGGATCTCATGACTCGAGGGTTTGAGGCACAAATAACTCTGCCTCCCTACTCGTGATACCCAAATTCACAAGATAATCCAGATCTCTGCCACCTGTCCTCCAAAATGGATGGTCTTGATGCTTTTGGGACTTGACAAGATCTCATCCTTCTGTTGTTATGAGGTTTAAACCTCATGCACCTTTTCTAGATCCAACGGCTCATGACAACTCGACACTTCTCCTTGAATTTTATGCCGTTCGTTCTACCCTTCTATGTGGCTTCCCAGGGATTTAAAACCCTCGCACCTTCTTTCAGATCCCACAACTATCGATCCTTTTTTCTATATCTGATGACCTAGATCTATTCTCTTGCATGCTCTTCTATGTGCCTAGACGTAGACTCTGATGGTCTAGATCTCGTCCTCTCATTACCGATCCAACAACTACTGTTGGTCCTTCCTAAGATTGTGCCTCTTCCTTTCCCTTGGAAGACTTTTGACACTTTAAGGACTCGGCCTTCAATGATTCTCTTGTGAGCCCAGTTCTCTTGGGTCTCTTCTATGTTATAGAAACGCTTCCCCTCCTGAGTTTATCAACTCAGAAACCTCGAAAGGTTTTCTCTGTGCGCACTCTTCTTGAGATTTCTCTTCTGAGATTATGGACTTAGAACAAGTCCACTCTCGCACACTCCTTGTGCTACTAAGATTTTGAAAAACTCAGATTCGAGGTCATGTCTTAGAAGAAATACCTCACACCCTCCCGGTGCCCTTCTACTCGATGCAAACCTTGTAGAGCCTACAGGGTATTCAACAACCCTGTGAATGTCTTCTCTTAGACACTTCCCTTATCTCAGAACTCGAAAGAGAGTTCTTCTCAGTGCACTCCTTCCACTTGCTCGATGCTCTCCTGGTAGAGTTTCTATAGAACCTCAGATGTTCTGTCTTCCCACTAAACTTGAAATAGAGTTTTTTTTGTGCACACTTGAACCAACTTGTTGCCCTCCTGGAAGAGTTCTCCAGAATCCTCAATGACTCTGTGCCTTTGCTCAATGCCCTCCTGGCAAAGCTTCTACAAAATTCTCAGAAATTCTGCTTCTCTTCTCTGTGCTCTCCTCTACATAGTTTCTCCTTCAAGGTGTTCAACAACCTTGAGGCTTCCTCCTTGAGTCGATGACTTCCTATCGTGCACCCTCCTAGTACGTCTTTGTCTGAAATTCCACAGAATTCAGAAGTGCACTCCTACACTGGTTTCTAGAGACCGCAGTACTCTGTCATGAACTCTTGCATGAAACCAGAAAGAACCCAAACCTGAAATCAAAGAACCCAACAGAAAACAACTTTTGTTTGTGACCTGAAAATGTGTACAAACATACACTTATAGCATATCATAACCACATAAAGACATTCATCAACAAACATAGAATGACATGCAGGAAAAACTGCTCTATTTGTATTAATCAAGAATGCCTGATTACAATGTGTTTGAGCTCGGACTGTAACAAAGTCACGCTTCTTCTCTTCTCCCTAACCTATTATATGTTCTATTCTTCTCTATTGACTCTCTCTTGACTAACTTCCTATAGATACAAAAATATCTTTTCACAAAAGGGGGCTCCTCGATCTCTTCCCTCCATCCTCACCAACTCTCATTAATTACAATGAATTACACTGAATGGCTGTTTAGTCCGAATTGGATCTAGATCTCAACCTTATAACCATTAAAGACGGTTTCTAATCATAGCCTTTGCACATGCATTGCATTAGCTCTTCGGCCTTACAAACATTTAATACATTAAATTCAAATTTGAAATTTGAAAGTGAGAAGGTTGCACCTCTCCTCTCCATTGAATGCATGCTTGATGTGCTAGCTGGCTAGCATGTAGCTGGATTGGAGCGATGCTCTTGCATCATACTCCTATGCTGTGAAAAATTCATGAGCTTCTGCTCATGAGATTCCCAGCATCGTTGTTGAAATCCACCTGAATCCCAAATAGTTCTCTGAAGCTATCCGTCTGCTCCACTGCTTCGTTGCTACTGCTGCATCTGTTGCCCTGCTACTATGTCAGGTTCTCCTCTGCATAGTTTTTCCTCACTGGTAGTTTCTGTTGTTGGCCTCAACATTAGCCTTTTGATTCCCTTAATTACCTTGTCCAACTGATCTAGTGGTTGGCTCTCTTTATGCAATCTCCTTGGTTGAACTTCTTCATCCTTATTAGTGGGTAGATCAACTAGATCCCCCATGCTATTTTTTTCCTCTGTGGCCTCAGCTTGCCACTCTGCTGCAAAACTTAGTTCTATAGTCTTATCAACGATTATATTATCAGCTTCCCTTTCTAACAGCTTTTCTTTTTTCAGTTCTCCTTGTGTTGGTTGAATTCCAACTTCCTCCAGCTCCTCCTCAAACTAGAATTCTCCTTCATCTTCTGCCGCATGCCTCGGCACTGCAGTTATCATCTGTTCAGCTCCCTGGCTAAAAATTCTAAGAGATTCCTTAGAATTATCCTCTGCTAACATATGCATGACTGTATGCTCATGGTAGTCATCTATTGGCTCTGGATGGTTGAACCAATCCTCCATCATCTCCAACTCCTTCTCCCATGGAGTGAGCACCTTATCTACATGCTCCTCTTCTTTTCCTTGGGAAACTTCTAATATCTACTCCTTCTCCTTGAAATTCACAACTGGTTGTCCTTCCATTGTTGTTGCCTCTGCAACACAAGCTCCCACCTCAACTGGGCTAAGTGGCAGGAATATCTCAATTCCTCCAATGACCAGAAGACATTTCTATTCCTCCTTCTCCATCATCTCTCCATGTTGATATGAACTCACCTCAGAGTTCACCTGCTCTCCCTTGCCCACTTAGTAGTATGGGATTTTTCTGCTGCCCACCTGGCAGTCTATGAGATCAATCGATCCCATTTCCATCAATACTCTTTGCTGACATGAACCCACTTCTGAGCTCTCGAGACTTTCAAACAGTCTCATCTGCTCCTCCCGGCCCACTTGGTAGATTGGGAATTTTTTGTTGCCCACTTGGCAGTCTATGAGATCCTTCAACAATCTCATCTCATTGCCCTCCTGGCAACCTGAACTTTCAGCACCACCCTCCTAGTAGTATATGAGACCTTCACTTGATTTTTTTCTATTGCCCACCGGGCAATTTGAAAGTCCACTTCTTCCCACTTGCTAGTTTATGAGATCCTCTGTTAATCTCATACTATTGCCCACCTGGAAATATGAATTTCCAATGCTTTCCTCCTGACAATATATGAGATCCTCCAACGGTCTCATTTCGTTTCCCACCTGGCAATTGGAAATCTCATCTCTTCTCTCCTCGCAGTTCATGATATATGTAACCAATCTCCCTTCCCGATCACTGAGATTCTTCCCAGTCTCTGGTTCACAGATATGAACCATATCCTCTTCATGTTTGAGGATTTCAACATACCTCATCCATCCTCTCAGTCTTCACTTCCTCCTAGCCAACAATTTCTTGACTGGCCACTTTGCTTTTGTTTTCATGGGCCATTCATATACCCAATGCGGTTTTGCATCCTGTTGCATCCGTAATGCAAGCTCCTCCATCCTTGCCCTTATCTTAGTGATTTCTTTGTCAATATTTTCTTTACTCATCTGCTGGTGGTCTCATCTTCCACCACGGTCATGGCCTTTAGTAACCATCTTCCTCTTCTTCTCTGCCCTCCTGGAAAACTTCTTTTTATCACTCTACAACTAGGATCACCTCTAGCGTCTCCTACAGTCCACCTGACTATACAATTTGACTGTTGCGTATCTGCGAACAATAAGCAAAGATATTCCATACCCTATCTTCCTTTTTCCTTTGGCTCCCTCTGCCCACAATATACCGACAGAAATAAGCTCTAATACCAAACTGATGTAGGACCCTCGACCCTTAGGTCGAGATCCACACAGGATCATTCTATATTCTCCTTGAGCCGATGTGGCTCCCTCGGATCCCAATTGGAACCTCATGTATTGATCCATAAGTCCTTTGAGAAGACCCACCCTGTACAACTTATCACTAGGTGCGAGCCTTACATCTCCATGCGACCACAATCGGGCCTTGGTGCAAGCACTTTTCTCAACCCGCAATTTGGAGTGTTAAGCCCTCGTGCTCCTTCTTTGCGAACCCGTGAGATGCGATAAGTCAACAATGGGTTGACTCCTTTCCTAGGTGATGTATGTCCTTTGCTTGTCACCCACTTCCACTTTTCTCTGGGTGCTCTACGTTGCACCACCTATCAACCACGCAGTCCCCACCTAACAGACGTGATGCATGTTCGCTCGAGCCTCAGCATTCGACACTTCAAGACTTCAGCGATCAAGGTGCAACTACTTCACCCTCCCAAACCCTGATACATGATGTAACAAGGCACCAAATCTCATGGCTGTCCTTCCTCCTCGATCGACAATTTAGGTTGAATCACAATCTTGCGACTCGGGGGTTTGAGGCACAAATAACTCATCCTCCCTGCTCGCAATACCCAAATTCGCGTGATAATCCATATCTCTACCACCTGTCCTCCAAAACGAACGATCTTTATGCTTTCGAGACTTGACGAGTCCTCTTCCTTCTGTTGTTATCAGGTTTAAACTTCATATATATATTTAATCAAGATTTCCATTTCAATACACAAAGTATGAAGATGCTTATCAGAAAACTAGAGTTCGTGAAGCAAATGTTGAAAGGGGTTCTTGTTTCCACCCAACCATAGGCATAGCCACTACTGACGGATTTACCGATGTCCACCCCTGAGCTAGACCACGATGCTCTGAGAGAGACTCTTTCTTCTTAATCAACAATGGTGAGGGACAGAGGTTACTCTCCTCCTCCCATGGGATCCTGATAGTCGGTTTTCTCTGCACCAAGCAAGGAGGTTTTCCCGAGTACTTCCATAGTCACTCATCATCTTCATTTACAATCTTGTAACAAAAATATTTCCAACAACTTATTATTCTTATAATGATCTTATCTCCCAGTGTTTCCTCAAACCAGAGAGTTGAAAGAGATCTTTTTTATTATCGAGATTGGTCTCTTTTCAACTCTACTCTCTTTGCATATATGCTTTCTCGCCTCCTTTGCCTCTACCCATGAATTACCTCTTTTATTTCCTTCCTCAAAAATGTTGTGTGGGTCTGAATATCCAAATTATGGTCGGGTATGGAAGTAGTATAGATGGGTATTCTTTCACATCTCCTCATTAACTCTTGAGGAGGACACTTCCAACTACCACTTTGACTAGTAATTCATTTCTGTGTCAGAGGATTGTTTTGAGTCATTAAATCCAATAAGATATTGGTTTGGTGGGGTTCATCTCAACCATTCCTATTTCCCCTCACCATATCTCTCATAGCATCCATGGTCTATCATGGAAAACACCCATTTCAACAGTTATTGAACACTTATCCATTTCCATTAATACCAAAAAAAACATACATTGACCTTTTATACAAAGGTTCATCAAATCAAACATTCAGACATATTTAGTTTTCCATAGTCTCTTGGCCAATTATAGTTATATTTACAAACTAGGGGAAACATGGGTATTAGAATCATCTCCCCCTTAAAAGAACATCGTCTTCGATGTTCTATCTGTTGATGTGATATGCATTTATAGAACTAAAAAAAATGGATATGCATGTTTCATGGCATCTTCTAGTTCCCATCTTCCCTCATCTGGGAGAAAGTGTTTCCAATGCACCTTGAACTATGCAATGGTTCTGTTCCTGAGTGGGGTTTCCTTACTATATATTATGCATTAAGGTTCTAGAGGGAATTCTCCCTCTGGTTCCACCTGAATCACAAACCAGTTAATAATATGATTATAATCATGTACATATTTCTTTAATAATGAAACATGGAAAATATTATGTGCCTTCATTGTGGGAGGAAGTGATAGGCTATAGGCTATAGGTCCCACTCTATCAAAAATTTCAAAGGGTCCACAATACCGATGTGCCATCTTGGCACAAGCTCCAATTCTCAAGGAACTTGTCCTATGTCTAACTCTGACATACATATGATCCCCTGTTTGAACTCTCTAGGAGTTCTCTTTCTGCCCGCATAAATTTTTTGTCTATCCTAAGCTATTTTCATATTTTGTTTTATGTGAATCACTTGTTGTTCCATTTATTTCAACATGTCTGCCCGATTGCAATTCTACCTACTAGATTATTCTAGTTGATTGGAATCTTGCACTGTCTACCATAGAGGGTTTCAAAAGGGCTCATCCTGAATGACTCTTGATAGCCATTATTGTAGTTAAACTCTACCAGTGGTAGGTAGTCTTCCCACTTTTTAGGATGATGCATTACATGCATCCTTAACATGTCCTCTAATACTTGGTTTACCCTCTATGTATTTCCATTTGTTTGAGGGTGATAAGATTTATTAAACAATAATTTAGTATCCAAACTAGCCGTTAAATATTTTCATAAATTTGAGGTGAGTTTCCTATCTCTGTCAGATATGATCTCCTCAGGCATTCCATGCAGCCTAATTTATTTCCTTCCAAGTTGACTTGACGAGAAGGAAGTGAACATCCTTGCTCAATTTTTCCACCACTACCATGATGCCATCATTCTGCTTGGTCGATTTTGGAAATACGGTGATAAAATCCATGGAGATGGTTTCCCATTTCCATTCTGGAATTGGTAGGGCCTGCAAAAACATTGTTGGATGTCGGTGTTCTTATTAAATCTCATGACATTCTAGATATTTAGCCAAGTAATCAGCTACATCCTTCTTCAGTCCTAGCCAATAGAATAGTTTTCTATTGGCTGTAATCATTTTCTGATAACCAAGATGACCATTATATAGTCTTTTGTGTAGTTCATCCATCATGAACCTCTTCAATTCGTCATGATCCGGTATATAAAACCTGCCCTTGTAAGTTAGCATGCCATCATTCATCATTTTACAACCTTTATACCTCATCTCCATGGGCTCTTTCTCTCAGTACCATTTTACAGTCTTGAAAAATGCATCTGTTTCTTGTGCATTTTTTACTCTCTCCATGACGTTCATTTCATAGGTGCTTACAACTTCCACGTGAATCACTTTCACACTTCTAATAAGGGCATCAAACACCCTATTTTATTTTCCTTTGACATGTTTTATTTCAAAACCAAACTCACTAAGGAGATCCATCCATCTAGTTTGTGTAGCATTAACTTTTGGTTTATCAAACAGGTACCTAAACAAACAATGGTTTGTCATAAGCACAAATATTCTACCTAGGAGGTAATGCATCCACTTTTTTAAAGAATGCAATATGGCAGCCAAATATAGATCATGGCTCACATAATTTATTTCATGCTCATTCAATTTTTTGGATTAATAAAAAATTACATATTCTTCTTGCATAAGGACTCCACTGAGTCCTTCCCTGTAGGAATCTATACACACAAGGGAGTCCTTGTTTGGGTCTACAATTTTGAGAATAGGTGCATTTTTTATAAGGTGTTTCATATCATGGAATCTCTCTTCACATTCTAATGCCCAAATGAATTTAAATCCCTTATTCTAAAGGGAAGTGATTGGGAAACCAATCTTGGAAAATCATGTTATCAACCTCATATAGTATCATGTTAGGCCCATAAAGGATATGATATTTGATACATCCTTTGGGGTAAGCCAATCCATAATGGATTTGATCTTGTCAAGATCATATGCCACCCCTTCTTCAAAAATAAAATGGCCTAAGTAATGGACTTGTTTCTGGAAAAAGTCACACTTACTAAACTTAACATAGAGATGATGTTATCTTAGTACTTGAAGCACTAACTTGATATGCTCTTCATGCTCTTCCCTATTATTAGAATAGATTAGGATATCATCAATCAAAACCAATATAAATATGTCTAATAATCTACTGAGTACATTATTCATTAAGCACATAAAAGTGGTTGGTGCATTGGTTAGGCCGAATGACACCACCACAAATTCATAATGACCATATCTTGTCCTAAAGGATATTTTGTGGATGTATTCATCCTTAATTCTAACCTGATGGTATCCAAACCTCAATTCAGTCTTGGAAAAAATCATAGCACCCCTTAATTAGTCGAAAAATTCATCGATCCTTGGCAAGGGATACTTATTCTTTATGGTTGTCTTATTGAGTTTCCTACAGTCTACGCACAACCTAAGTGTGTCATCCTTCTTTTTCAAAAACAAGGCTGGTGCTCCCCATGGAGACACACTAGGTTTGATGCATCCCTTGTCCATAATTTCCTTTAGATGTAGTTTTATAACAACTAGATACGGTGTACTCATTCTATAGGGTATTCTAGAAACTGGCACCACTCCTAGTGAAAGTTCTATTGAAAAGTCAATATCCCTTCTTGGAGGTAGACCTTGTACCTCTTCTGGGAACACATATTTATACTCTCTCAATATGGAACAGTCCTTTAGGCTTGGTTTTCCGTCCTCAATAGATTCCAACACTTGTATTTCATAAAAAGGACATCCTTTTATGCAGTACTTCTTCATTTGAAGTCTTGATATTTGTCTTACTGAGAAAAGATTTTGAATACCTTGTAGTGTTATCTTTCTTCCTTATTCATTTTCACACTCCAAAGTTTTATTGTAATAGTCCAACCTGGTTTTATGGGAATCTAACTAGTCCATGCCAATAAACAGGTCATAAGATCCCAAAGGGAGTATGTTTAGGTTTTCTTGGGTGGGAAATCCACTCATAACAAATTGGCACGATGGTATGACATCTATTACTTTTATTTTGGTTCCAGTGTCTAGTTGTGCCAACCATGATTTAACATGTTTAACTTGCTACAATTTACATTTCTCAGCAGTTTGAGGGGAAACATAACTCAAATTAGAACTAGGGTCAATTAAAATGGAAACTAGATGGTTGGAAATCATACTTTCCATCTCCACCACTGAAGCTTCATGGTCGTCTTGTTTATTATCCAAGGTTGCATAAATCCGTGGCATGATCCTAGCCACATCATTGACTNCCCCAACTTTTCAAGGGTTCTCTCTTTGTGTTATCAGTCTTACCTGGGGCTGCTCCAAGGGGTTTATTTCCACTCTAAGAGGGAAAATATTTCTGGTATACATGTTTAGTAGGAAGGCTCATCTTAGAACCTTTACCATAGTTCTTGAATCTTGAGAGTTTAAACCCATTTTTATTTAATCTTGAACTACTTTTCTTCTTCCAGTCATCGCGAGGTTATGTTTTTTTCTTGAACTGCTCATAGCAATACCTTTCCTTCTAGATAGTGTCTTCTAAGGTCTGTGGCTCATCAAATTCAATCATGTCTCTAAAGGACTGAGGTAAGCCACTAATAAATCGTTGCATTTTTACCTTTTAATCATTTATGTAGGGTACATACCTTATCAGCTCAAGGAATTCATTGATATATTCATCTATGGTGAGTTATCCCAAGTTGAGTTCATATAACTCCTTGGTCTTCCCATCTAAGTATTTCCCTGACATATACTTATTTTTGAAGTATTTATCAAATTGTTTCCATGACAAGTGCTTCTCATGGATTCCTTTCACATTCCTAAGGTCCTCCCACCAAGTGAAGCCTTTCCATTCAGGTTAAATATGACTATTTGAACCTTTAAATTTTTAGAGTAGTCATGGAATCTAAAGTAATTCTTCAAGCCAAGCAGCCAAACATCTTCTTCTTCCCCCTTCTTAATTTCTCCATCGAAGGTGGGTGGTTTGGATTTCTTGAAACCTTCAGGGTCATGACTCTTTGAATGTTTCCTCTTCTTTATTTTCCTCTAGGAATGTGAACTAGTTTCTCTACAAGAGAATTCCTTGGAGTTATCAGTTTCCTCACCATAGGATTCTTACGATGAGTGTCTCTTGGCTCCATGTTGGGCCTTCTTTGAGGTGCTCCTCTTTGTTTTGCCACATTCATGGCCAATATTTCATATCTTAGGTGGAATATGGGTTTTCTCCATATGATTTATGTCCACATGAGTGGATGTTGTTCCATGCTATAGCTACATTTGTATATCTGATAATATTTGTAGCAGGACTGCATTAATTTCCATTTTCTTTTTCTACTCTTTTATTAGCCTTTAATTTCTTATAGTTTCAGCCAGATCTGGATGGGTTTCCACTGCCCTCATTTCATAATATGCTTCCTCTCTATTGTGGGAGATCTCCCCCAATTCATGGTGTGTCACCATCCTTTAGGTTGTAGTTTTCCTATGTTCTACTAATTGTTTGAGTGTTGATAGTTTTTTTATGTTAGTTAATGGTCTATTAGTTCGTGAAAAACACACAGTTCATATTTCCCAATCACACACAACTATAGAAAATATAATTCCTTTATTTATTAGATGTTTAATTAATCCTTTTAGGAAAGGAGTAAGATAGGGTATCACCCCTAGAATTTATTTAAATAAAATTCTCTTTAATAATATTTTTAAGTGACTCGTTCATGAGCCGAAGCAGGCCAAGTGTTGTAACCATGCTCTGATATCAATTTGTAAGACACCTAACCCCTAAGTACCCTTTCTAGGGATGGGGCAATAAATTTTTTCTTACTCAAATAATCTTGAATCATCTCTTTGAGATGATCCATCATTTTCTAATCTCCTGTAGCTTTCGAGCAACCATTACCAGGATCTAATCTGACCTCTAGTTTACAATTTATGGCTTCCTGAATTCCTTTGGGTGATCATTGGTTGAGGGAAACACGAAGCCCATGTGGATCCATATCCTTCATAACAATCTGTTGGCAGCCAATTCTTTTTTTTAATTTTCCCTAAAAAGCTGCCTACACCCCTTGTCTCATTAACGACAAATCATCGTCGCCTTGTGCTACAAGACATCGTATTCATTTTTGCGACAATTGCAATTTGGTTTTGCTTCAGTTTTCACAACTGAAAGTGTGAAAACACCTCTTTCGTTGCTTAGATTGTCGTCGTCTTTTATTAATTTTGCTGAAAGACACTTGATCATTGGTTTATCACATAACTGCAAAAGATTTTTTCAAACTTATACTCTTACCTTGATTGCACATTTGGATCTGTTTGGTTACTAAGCCATTGAGCATAAAGATTTACTGGTTATCTTTGACTCTATAAAGGTTGTGATTGATTTTGGTCTTATATGTTTTAGTCCCTATTGCTATGAGCTCTTGACTTATTGATCATATGAGATTTTTGGTTGCAATGTTCCAAAAACTTTGAAATATAAACATTTGGATGTGCAATGAATGCATTGGTAAGTTTATAAGGTCGATTTGGGAATAAAAACAATGGTTTGAGTTCCACAAAGGCGCATGGATTAATCTTTTGGATTTCTATAGGTTGAATCAATGTCCGATGCATTGTTTTATGAGTTGACATTACATTGAGCGATTATAGTTCAAACTATGTTTTGGCATGAATGAATTAACATTGGTTTGAAGCGTTTGATTGACACGACAGATCATGGTTAATGTTGTATTTCATGTTGATTTTGACTGTACACTTGGCGCATGATGATACCATATGGTGTTGGTTCTATTTCGGATGAATGGCATGTTGATATGGTTGTACACCTGTTTGGTTGGACGATACATATGTTTTAAATGATTATGATTATGGATTGAATAGCACTGTACACAGTCATTAATGCATTGCGTGGCGGTGATAATCCCACCACCTTCGCAAGCATGCAGTTAATTCCGGCCTCCCTGAGCGCTAAGACTGTTAAACCCTATCGTTTTTGACCCTGTGCATTGTTTTGTTCAGTTCAAACCCCACCATGCACAGAAGCTATGGCTCCTGTCGTAAGGGCCGAGCCCAACGGGTGCCAAGCACTGTTAATGTTTGACGGTGCATATAGCGACTTGGAAGAGATCGGGTGGCTTCCATTTATAAGGAAATTCGATGGTTATAACCTCGCTGTGGCTCGGAAATTTGCATTGTCGTTCGATGGCTGCCGAGCCAAAGTTGGAGATGTCCAGCTTGAAATCACTGAACAATTTCTCAGCTCGGCAACCATCCTTCCTGTTATGGGACAGAAGTGGTCCAAAAGATGCAAGGTTGACGATGTCCCGTGAACATTGTTATTTCAGTCTCGGACAGTGAACTCATGCGACAGAGGTTTGCCTGCGAAGATGTTGAAACCCCGCTGGTATGATCTCTTGATGATTATCAAGCAATTCGTTACTTGTGAAGGCAGGTATGGGTTCATTTTCTTGTTTCACCTGCGTTTATTAATGGTGTTTATGGGTTTCGAACTTAGTACGCCCCATTATTTGCATCGAAGTTTGTTCAAAATGGCTAAAAGGTACAAGCACAACCAAGCTGACACCAGCCTCTTCCATTTGGGGTTGATTAAAATGATAGTGGTTTACGAGTTAAGGTTGTGTGGTGATTGTTGGGCTGATTTCCTTAGTCTTAATGGATTCGAAGAGTTGGACTCCCCACAGGCTGTAAGCCCGTGGTGACCGAGACCAAGCCTACCCCTGTGCCTTATAGTGTTTTACTACCCAAACCTAAATTCGACCCACCTATAAGTTTGCCTATGGCTGTGACTAAACGAGCCGAAGTTGATAAACCCGCGACCGAAAAGCCAAAACCTAAGACTGGTGCTAATTCGAAAGGCAAAAAAAATGCAAAGTTAATCTCACGCATGGCGAGGAATAAACCCAAGCCCCCTGTTAAATTAGAGCCTATCATGGTCAGCGAAGACTCTGATTCTGAAGTTGAACGTTTTCTTGCCGATGAGTATCCTTACTCGGAAGGCTTGTGTAACAAGCCTCCTTATGATTTTGTCAAGAATTTGCCACCCTGTCTGCGGGATAATCCTGACTTCCTTGGTATTAAACCACCCCATGAAACCCTTGGTGAATCATCGAAACCCTTGACTGATCAACATGTTGCTGCACCTTGCGATCAGTGTGGGTTATGGTTGGAAAGATACTACTTGGATGTACCTACGTTGCAG
>JASDQU010222479.1:0-13743 GCA_032191745.1 Picea mariana
ATAAAAGAGACTAAGCTAAAATTGAAAATGAACAACTGAAATGAAAGAGAAGGCAAGCCGGAAAAACAGAAAAGAGACTAAGCTAAAATTGAAAATGAACAACTGAAATGAAAGAGAAGGCAAGCCTCTTGGGGATCCTCCTTTGGGCTTGCTTACAATGCTCTAGATAGAAAAAGAAGGAAAGGAATTTGTTACCACTTTGAAAGGGGGTCTTTGGAGGTGTGTTGTGACTGAAAACGGGCAGCATGCACCCTTGACTTGGCGAGAACCTACAAAAATCAGCAAGCTATTGCTTGCTGAAAATGATGCAATACAGTCACAAGAAGTTAAGAAAATTTCTGTTTTGCAACATAAATTTTCCACATATAAAACCAGAATTATAAATTATTGAAATGACCTATCTAAGTGAGTTAGCAACCAAAATCTGAATATGATAAGAACATAAAGGTAAATGAGAAAAGATCATGAAGTTTAGGTGAGCAATGAAGGTAGATTCTTGCTCGAATCTATGCCAACAATGCTCTTGAGATGACTTGCAAATCTTGAACAAAATGTGAAAAAATGAATAGATAATGTATAGCATGCATCAATAACACAACAAAGTTTATATCAAAAGCATATGCAAGACATATAAGCCAACAACTACACTATTGCTAGACTCAGCTAAGTAAACAAAATTTACCCAAGCAACTCTTCAATATCCCACATAAATATTCAAAGCAATAACAATATCACCTCATAACATGCATGGAACATCCAGACAAAGTCTTGAATTCCATGATTCCTCCAAAGCTCTTCTTTTATTACCAAGGGAAGAGGTTGTAGCCACAAAGTTTCTCCAAACTCTTCAAGAACAAATGAAATGAAGCAAGATGATAATGAGAGAGAGAGAGACTGTAAGAAAATGGTAGCATAACAATACTCTGAAGAATGGTGAGGAATGAGTGAAGGAGAGGTCTTGTTTATAGCTTGAGAAGGCAAAGAGACCCCTCTTGGATCTTTGACAAATGTAAAAAATCCAAGCCAAGAGAACTCAAGTGAAGGAGGGCGCAAGCTTTTAGGGTTCGAGTGAGTTTAGAAAGGTGGGATGAGTTGGAGTGAGGTGTGGCAAGCTAAGAGGGGCGCATTGGCCAAGAGGAAGGCCCACGCCTTGCTTTAAAAGCGAGTTTCCACTTTTCTTTGTGATGTTTCCACTTTTTCCAGAGAATGGGGGCGCAAATCCCCATGAGGGGCGTGAGTTTTATGCGTGATGTGTGTGGGAGTGTGTTGGCCACATGCCATGTGGGACGTGGGAGGTCTAGGAGGGGCGCACCTCATGAGGGAGGGGCCCACTACTTACTTTAGAGTAAGTTATTAACTCTCACGTGGGAAAGGGGGCGCAAATCCGAAGAGGGGTCGCAAATCTCAAGGAGGTTTTAAATGAGATGTGAATTAGGGAGTGAATTAAAGGTTAGGAAAAGGTTGGGTAGGTTAGGACATGTCTTTTTCATCATTATTCACCTTTACTTTACTCCATTTGCTCATTAATTACAAAATTGACATTTTTCCCATGTCATGGGTTAGCAATTAAAACTGCTTTTATCTGACTAAGACTCCTATGTGGACAAACACCTAGCAAAATTTGTCCGACTGAGTTGAAACTTGGTCCAAGGGTGTAGGGGGTCTCATTCCATTTCTTTTGAGCACAAATACTCCTATCAAAAGCCTAGGGACCTAGTTCTTATATTATTTGTCAAAAAATAATTAATTAATTAATTAATTAAAATTCCATCCTTAAGAAATTTTAATTAATTAAAAAAAACCTATCTAGACTTGACGAAATTCTGCGAAACTTTTTGAGTTGTCTTACATGGTCATTTACATCATTCATAAACACTAGCTACGAGAGGATGACTTCATTAGAACGCCTTTCACCACTTTGGAAGATTTATTGATAGTGGGAGTGAAAAACTCAAGGGAAATTAACAAGGCTGGTTAGGCCAAACTAATAACCTAAGGATAAAAAACACTCAGTGAAAGGAACTCTCCTAATGAAGAAATCCTAAGGTAACTGACCTAACTATGATCCATGCAGACCTATTACATTATTATCCCATGCAGGGGAGTGGAAATTCCGTTTACAAAAATATGTGCTGGAGGCAAAAATTGCCCTGTAGAACCAAAAAGTCTCTGACTTGGTAGCATCTGATGATGCATATCTTCATGGTACATGGAGTTTACCCCCTAGTTGAGTAGGTCAACACAATCTTTTTGGGAAAATGCTTTTGGTCCCTTATATGGAACAAGACCACTAAGCTTACAAGTTTTCAAAGTCTTTATTGAAGAATGGGGTGCTCCTGGGTGTCCCGGAATGTCCAAATCCGCCAAATTTCGGCAAAGTATCCCCTTGTTTGATCACCAACCTGAAAAAAACAGCAAGGTGCTTGTGCCAAAATGCTGCAAAACAACTTTAGAAATTGCCTGCAAAAGGTGGTTAAAGTTGCATAAAAATAGATAAAAAGAATTCTAAGTAAAAAACTATGCTAAACTAACCAAATGAAGCCTAAATAAGCAAGAAAAGGGAGTGTTTTCTTGATGACATTGTTTTCTGTCCTAAAACAGCAAATAATATAAAAGAGGTTGCCAAAATTTAGATTTTAAATACTTTGAAATGAAACTATCTTTGACCTAAAAGTTTGCCTTTTAAAACTAGCTAAAAGATAGAATTAGCAAGCTAGATCAACTAAATAAATAAGGCTTTATGAAATAAGATCTAAACTACTTGCTTTTTAACGTGCAAATAAAGAAATCTTTAGATTTAGCTTTGAAATATCAATCTAACTTTGCATGTTATTGAAAGTAACCCAAAAGAATAAATTGATCTTGAGAAAGAGAGGAAGAGAAATGCTTGAAATGCTTGGAATCTTAAATTGGGTCTTCCTTGAGATCTTGAAAATGAGGCAAGTGCAACTGAGCCAAACCTCCTCTTCAAGTGTGAGAACCTGCAAACTTAGAGACTTCTTGGCACACAAATTGTTAAAAGCATGATGCGACTTACAAAGATACTTTAAAAGAGCATGAACATTAACCGAAATGAACATGCAATGTAAAGCTATCAAATGTAGATAAGCAATAAGATTATAAAGCAACCTAGCTCTTCTAATCTTACACGACTAGGAGACAACTCCTCTTGAAGAGCACAAATTACCAGTTAGAAGCAAAAGCTCAAAAGCAAATTATACCTCACATTCGACACAATGACATAGAAATTCCTCACATGAAAATGGTACACCAATGTAGCCTCCAAAGCCTTTTTATTCCAATTCAAAGAGATGATACAATAGCAAAATACAACCAACAAATTCTTCCCAAGCTCCAACTAGCTTTGCAATGGGAGAGAATGCTTTCATTTATAGGGAGAGGGGCACACTTCCCAAGGTGGGAGGGCGCACCACTTTTAAAGAAATGGGCTGCCAAGTGTGAGAGGTGGGGCTGCCACCTCTCTCCAATCTCCTTTTGGTCGCCACTTGTGAGAGAACAAGATAGGAGAGGGCACGACCTTTCAAGAGGTGGGTAGCCGTCTCTTGGAATGCGCCACCTATCCTCAAGAGGGGCACACTTCTCTTTGGCAAACTCATTAGACTCAATCCACCTCTCTCCCAACTCACCCATGACTCACACATGTGTGCCAACAAGCCTTAGTTAACTCAAAGAAAGGTTGGGTTGACTCAAAACATGTCCCCGACATGTTTCCCAAAAAGTAGTTTTGATGATTTTTTTGTCTTTTATTTGTCTTTTTTTGACCTTTTTGTGAGTAAAATTAATTTTAAGTTATTAAGAATCACTAATTTCACTTACAAAGTGGGTATTCTGAGTGTGAAAACGAATACCCCCAAGGAATATAATGCCTCCTAGTACCACTTTTTTAACTTATGAGTTATTTACAATTTAAATATCTCGTTTTGCGGGAAATTTTTATTAATTGAAAACATCAGAAAATCCTAGGGGGGACTTAGCGCAATTTCCATATGACTCAATATTGATGACTAGCATGGTAATATACATTAGACACTAGACTTAGATTTTCCAAGCTAAAGCCTAACCATCAGTACATACTACACACTCCTCCAGCTTTGGAGGAAATGAGTGAAAAATAAAATAAAATTATAACTCGCTTAAATATTAATTCAAGCAAGGAATAATTATTAAGTAAAAAACACTCTAGAGTAATGTACTCATTCTTAAGTCTTAGGAGGCTAAGCCTTTTATGAATTCATCATGCCAAATTCATCTTATTACAATGCCCCATGGGGGGGATGGAAATGCGATATAGAGAAGAAGAAGAAAAAGTTTTCCATAGCGGTNGCCAAATTCATCTTATTACAATGCCCCATGGGGGGATGGAAATGCGATATAGAGAAGAAGAAGAAAAAGTTTTCCATAGTGGTCGGCTGGACTTTGGAACTCTGATTTTGAACACATCCATGTTCAAATTTTGGCGGCTCAACTGGTAGTCCATCCTAGTGCAACTTGGTGGGTAACAATGCCCAAGTTTCTTCTCTATCAAGTGAAGCAAACACATGTGAATGGATGGATTAATTCTTGTTCTTATTTGCTCGCCACGTCTTAGTCCACTTGCAATCTCATTATCTCTTGATGTTTTTGGCCAACCACATCAATCTTATTGGTCATAATAGGTGTTTATTCATTGCCCCTAATTAGGGTTGCACAGATGAAACATGCAACACTCCACTTGATAAATGATATAAATAGATTGGTAGCTTCAACACCACCTTCAAATCAATCCCTTTGCGAAACTTACATGAAAGCTCCTAAAATCATATCAAACAAACAAATTGCAATTGATCTTCCAAATTCATGGTTTAATATAGTGGTTATGGCCTTGTTATCCCCTATCCCAGGGATACTAAGGAGATCATGTCTCGAGGCCCATAGGTCCTAGACATGGAGTGTCGAGAGCCGTATGACTTGAGCATGGCCCCGGAGGGCCCCTCTTTTCTTCAATGCGGCCCATTTATCAACAACAACAACATCCATCCCACCAACCTGGTCCTGAAGTAGCAGTAAGTCTTGCTCCATGAGGTAATGAGTCCGGGTATCATGGTATGTGTCACTTTGATTATTGAAGCACTTGGATATGTTGCACTGAATTCTCCTTCATTTCATAACGTTCGCTTGGAAATTATGCTCTTTCACTTGTTCATACCTGGAAGGGTAACATGATGCCCTAGTAAGTTGCTCTCCCTTTAGGATGGGTTGCCACTGGGTGGGTCTATGAAAGGTCAAGTCCATTTCCTCCATACTTACCACTTTCCATCCTTACTCCTCTCATTTTCCCCTACCTTCGTTCGGGCATTAGGTTTTCCACACTAGGAAGGGTTGTACCTTGCCTTATGGGAAGAAGGGGCTAAAGGCCCAGGGGGGTAAAAGTAGCTGGCAAAAGTTAAAATCCAAAGAAGAAACCTTTGAGATTCTTTGCCTAGGGATTCCCGAGAAAGCATTGAAACGCTTCTCAATAAGAAAAGGGAACCTGCAAAATAATAATCCTCAAGGTATTAGTTGGTGGATGGGAGGTCTCACTATGAGCCAACCTATTAGGACCATGGGCATATAGCGGTATGACATTACCATCTCTGGTCACCAAGCCAGGGTAGTGGCTCTTGGTGGCATAGCCAAGAGAAAGGGGGCCTCATCACGAGCCAACCTTCTCATCTCCGTGAACCGCTTGTGGGTAACGCTTTCATCTCTGGTCACCAAGCCAGGACAATGTCCCCCAACTCTTCCCTTGAAGCATAAAAATTCTAGTAGAAGAAATCGTCGATTAATCGGCAAAAATCGGGGAAATCGCGAGTTTTTCAGCTTGCCGATTTTTTCAAAACAAAAAATCGCGATTTTTTGGGTTTTGAAAAAATCGCGTTTTTTTGAAAAACTCGAGAAAACCTCGGCAAAACTCGGAAAAAATCGGTAAAAATCGCCACAGATCGGAAAAAATCGGTAAATCGGAAAAAAAAATTGTATTGGTTTCAGACTTTCAGTGATGACTTTGATGTATCGGTTCTTTCTCCATATTTATGTGCCTATCTGTTTATATGATGTTGTTGTTGCTTTATATATTGAAAAATGTTTAAAATTTTGAAAAAAAATGAATAAATTATGTTTTTTTAATGTTTGCTGAGTTTTGCCGATTTTTTCCAAATTTTTTCGCCGATTTTTTCCGTGCCGATTTTTTCAGGACCCTTGTCGAGTTTTTGCCATTGCCGAGTTTTTCCACTAGGATAAAAAGATAAAAAGCTATAAAACTAAGAATAAAAGACATTGAATGGGCTAGGAAACAATGGCATCCATGAAATGGTGCAACTCGCCCCCCTAGAAAGGCACCCACAGGCAAGTTTTACATTTCCCTATTATTACTGCACCCCATGCCCAAACACTTGCCCCCGTGCCACCTCACACACATTTACATGACTTGGATTGAGTCTCACCTGGGAAGCATCCCAAACTTAAGGAGGATTAGCCCAATAGGACATCCTGAGACCTTCTCCAAACCTGACTTGTTAAATTGCATAACGTCTTTGAGCATTTGTCTGGGTAAAGGGGGGTTGAATGCACATGTTTGAGTAATTGGATTATTAGATGTGATTGACATTGCTATGATCCTTGCGACTTGTGAAACCCCTGGAGGGCGTACTTGTTGTTGTAGGACCATGCCCGATGGATAGGTACATATGGGGAGATGATTATTTCAGACCTCCATGGGCCTGAAAGCCCACAGATTGATGTTGTGACCCGAGCCAGGGGTAGAGAGATGTCATAGACTTGCACCAGGAAGAAAGAAGGACGTTTCACCGAAGACACTTTGGCAGACCTAGACCCAGGGGGATCTTTCTCTTCCACTTGAACGTTGGCCTTGGGAGGCCCATGACATCACCCCTAGACGTCACCCAGCGTCAGGATCGACATTTTGGAGGCAGTTGTGTGCTAATTGGCACATGTGGCATCATCCAGGGCCTTGGGAGGCCTAACGTTTTGCAGATGGGGCCCAACGTTCCACCCAGGAGACTCAACGTCACCCTAGAAGGGCATGACGTCAACCCTAAAAATGATTTTAGGGTTTAATTATTTGAATTCATGTAAAAACTGGATTTTTCATGTAATTTGGCCATGTCGGTCTTTTGATGACCTAATTTTAATTAAAGGTCAAAAGTATTGTATAAATAAGAGAGAGAAACTCTCATTTTTTCATCATTCACTCATCACACAAGTGTGTGATGTTACAAACATAAAAATGATAATAATAAATATAATAAAATTGTAATAATAATTAATATCAATTAATTTAATCAAGAGGCACGTACTTCCTCACCTCGTGACCAGTCGAGTTTTCATGTTACATGTGGTCTGAAATTTGCGCCATTTTTAAGGGTTATTGGCTGAAATTTTAGGTGCACTTCTTGGAGGAGGCTAATTTCGGTGTTTCTTGGCAATTTTTCATTGTAGAGATCTTCAACTAGGGTTTGGCTTGATTATTCTTGGTGACCTAAGTAGAAAATATGCATTTCTTTATTGTGATTGAATGCTTATGGTGAATTTACTTGTTTCATATCAAAGATCATGAAATTGCTTGCTTGAAACCCTAGGAGAAGGACATATGTTACTATCTTTTTCTCTATAATTTTCCACTTGTTTAAATTTCTCAAAAGAGCACCTCATCAAAGAAGTAGATACTAGAGCCTTACCATTGTAGCACTCTAGTAACCCTACTTCATTGCCTATTGCATATTTTATTCCAAATTGCCTAAGGAAAAGAGAAATCGCTAGGGCCTAAGTTTCCTTACTTTCTAGCAATTATCTCTAGGACTTGGATGTTTGAGGCCTTGGGCTACCAACACCTCTCTCATCTTCTCCATCTCCTTTGACTAAGTATTATCACTGCTATTTTCCTCTAAGAGTTGTTGCTGCTATCATTGACTCCATTACCCTAGAAGGCACTAGTCTTCTCACTACAAGTGGTTGATTGATCAAACTACTTTCAAACTATCTTCTTTGGAACACCCACTAACTCCCACTAACCTTAGGTTAGCTTAAATCACTGACCAATTTGCTGCTGTTGCAAAAGATTGCTACAGCCATCTAACAACAGCAAACTAACCTCAAAAGTGACATTTTTTGCTAGCTAGACATTGCTAAATCTGCTTGTGACTATCTAATATCAATTTGTCTAGTTAAATCCACTGTTTCTAGTATTTTATTAAGCATTTTGAAGCATAATTATTGTGGCTGTTACAAATTCATTATTGCTGTTATAAGCTGTTGTACTGCTGCAATTTTATATCAGCTAGTCTATTTTTCAAGAGTTCATTGTCTTATGAAGCATTAATATCATTTGGTACTTGGAAAGTGCCCCTTTTCTCTTTTGTTGTCTTATTCTGGGCAGGTACACAATATTTATCTTTACTTATAGAGCAGTAGTGTTATCAGTGTTCTTTTACTCCTTTATCATTAACAGTTATATCGTAGATTGAATAATAATAGCAGCTTAAACAATAGACAAGAGTACACAAGAGATTTATCCTAGGAAAACCCCAAATGGGGGAAAAACCCAACAACCTTTCTTAGATAGATTCCGTCCACAATAGTCCAACCATACACCAACTCTCAAGAGCAACAGACAAGAAAGAACCTAGCACTAGGCTAGCGCACAAGCTAGTGCTCCCAGCTGCAACAACAACACCATACAAGTAGAGTGCACCTCCTCAGAGAGATAGCACACAAGAGAAAGCCACCACCAAGAATAACCAAGAACCTCAGATACTGCTGCACTGCATCTTCTTCTCCTCCTCCTTAAACTTGCGCCTTCTTCTTCATGAGAGAGAGTGAGTGTGTGTGTGTCAAAATGAGCTAGACGTCTCCCTTATTTATAGTCTTCAAGTCACCTCGCTGGGCCGACTTCTTCTCTGGGGATCTTATTTTCACTTTATTCTTTTCCTTGTGGGTTGACTTCTCTTCTGGGGTATTATTCCGCTGTTCAATGGTCTTCTTGGACTTCCTGAATCTTCTTCTCTTCTAAGAAAGGTTGTCTAGAGGAAAGTCCCTCCGGCAGCTACCAAAACATCAACACTCCCTCTTAGCTAGGGAGGTATGTTTCCACGATGTCTTCATCTAGTAGTCCATTGACTATTTTGCAATCAACTAGTAGCACACAACTGCTACCATGCCATTGGTAGCTTGAATCATTTGTTACAGTCTCTGCGATCAAGTAGCACACAACTGCTCCCAATTGCTATGGTAGTCTCCATGGCGATCACCTAGTAGCACACAACTACTACAATGCCATCCAATAGAACATGACTTCACCAAGCCACAATAGTACACAATTACTATCTGGTGATACACAATCACTGCTAATGGTACACAACCACTACTAGTAGCACACAACTATTGTCTAGTGATCCAGTGATACACAATCACTGCCAGTAGAACACATCCACCGTAGTAGCACACAACTATTGTCCAGTGATACACAATCACTGCCAGTGGAACACATCCACTGTAGTAGCACACAACTACTGTCCAGTGATATACAATCATTGCCAGTGGAACACATCCACC
The DNA here is from genome assembly GCA_032191745.1 of Picea mariana. Lineage (NCBI taxonomy): Eukaryota > Viridiplantae > Streptophyta > Pinopsida > Pinales > Pinaceae > Picea > Picea mariana. The sequence continues at coordinate 9,610 of JASDQU010222479.1, forward strand.
ATAGTAGCACACAACTACTATCCAGTGATACACAATCACTGCCAGTGGAACACATCCACCGTAGTAGCACACAACTACTATCCAGAGACACACAATCTCCGCCATAGTCTCATGACTACACGTGTGATGTTTCTTCTCTCATCAGGTCCGACAGTTTATTACCCCCTTAGTCACCTCACTAGACTGATCTAGGGAACCCTTGGCCAGAGGGGTTAGCTAGCAGGAGGAGAAACAACACACCTCCCTCTCAACGAGGGTGGACATTCTGCATCACGCCAAGCTTGTCTCTGAAGTACTCATACTTCACTCTAGACAGAGGCTTGGTGAGAATATCCGCTATCTGCTCATCCGTGGATATGTACTGGAGCTCCACAACTCCTCTTTGCACCATGTCTCGGATGTAATGATATTTGATTTCTATGTGCTTTGACTTGTCATGAAAGACATGATTCTCTGAAAGCTTCATGCAACTTTGATTGTCACAATGTATCAAAGTTGGCTCCAACTCTAGATCAAATATCCCTACAAGCAACTTCCAAAGCCACACTGCTTCACGGCTTGCCATACTAGCTGCAATATACTCTGGCTCTGCTGTACTGAGTACCACTGATGTCTGCTTCCTGCTCAACCATGAGATCATACCTGATCCCAAATTGAAGCAACATCCGGATGTGCTCTTCCGGTCCACTGCAGTCCATGCCTAGTCAGAGTCTGTATATCCTTGCAGCTTCACATCTCCACTCGAGACATATATCAAACCATATCCAATTGTACCACGTAGGTACCTCAACATATGTTTTGCTGCCATCCAATGTACATGTCTAGGTTCAACCATGTACTGACTCAACGTATTCACTGCAAAACATATGTTCGGCCTGGTGTTCACCAGGTACATCAAGGATCCAATCAACTGTCTGTACATTGTGGGATCCACCAAATCTGAAGATGAATCACTCAGGAGCTTCAGATTTATCGTCATAGGTGTGGTCATGGAGTTGCAGTCCATCATCCCGAATCTCAACCAAGGTTGTTGGGAGCGGGGAGTGGAATCGGGAAGCAGTAATGGAAGCATCAATTTTCGAAAAATTTCGGGAGCGGGGAGTGGAATCGGGAAGTGGGAGTGGAAGCATCAATTTTCGAAAATTTTCAGGAGCGAGAGCGTTTTTTATATAATACAATAAAAGAATTATATTTTGATGCATATATATAAAAAAAAACATGCAGAATGCTGAATCAATTGCAAAAAACATGAAAACATAGATATAAGATCATTTAACTAATTGATTAGTGATGATCATTAAAGCTTCAACCATTTAGTACACATATAACATCAATCATAAACATTTGTCATCGATAGATTGTAAAAGACATTAACCACAAAATGAAATAGAGTCTAGACTCTAGAGCATCATTTTCATTACCAGAGAGTTGTAAGATTTAGTGAATAGTTCAAAACTTCAAAATTCAAATTTCAAACTTCAAACTTCAAAGGTAAACTGTCATATAATGTTCAAACTTCATAAGTTCATAAGTTCATTGTTTGCAGAATAAGCCATAATAAAGAGTCAAGACTCAAGACAAAGTATTAAGTTCTAGAGACTACTTCTAAACAGGAAACAAAAAAAGAGATCTAGTATATAGTAGCAATTACTAAGTACTATGCTCTAAGTTTTCCTCTTGCCACAAGAAATTTCTAGCTTCTTCTCCTGTGATCTTTGAAGAAGAGGAGGAGCATGTGGAAGTGATCATGTAACACAACCAACAACTAAAAGACCCCCACGTGACAATGGACGCTGTGAAGATAAAGGTAAAATTGATGAATTTGGAACACCGCTAGTGGATGGGGGTGGCATGTCTCCTCCAGGAATATGATCACCATCATGATCACCCAAAAGTTACTCTTCCAGGCGCTCTAAAACAATGGCTCCATCCAACAGATTAGTCTCCTATGGATTGTTGTCCTAAGTCATATCTCTTTTACTGTTACATAAAGCACTCCCCCCTACATCACAATAATGTGACAACAACCTCAAGTTGTAATGCACATAAACCAAGCTTTCTGCCCGGTCTGCATTCAAGTCGTTTCTCTTTACACTGTGGATGAATCTATAGGTGCTCTAACACCTCTCTGTAGAAGAGTTGTTGACAACCTGAGAAAGCACCTTCACTGCCCATTTATGCAAATTTTTGGCAGAGGAGCCATACATGTTCCACCATTCGATAGAACCCAACCTGTCTCGATCTTTGGTTGCATGCAAGTTACCAAAGACTCCATGCTCACTGATGTATTTGCTCAATTTGCTTCGTACTTGAGCACACTTCTCTTCATCAAGTATGAACTTGTCCAATGCAAGCATATATCCATTTTGCACCTCTGGATCTGTGTGTGGTTTTGTCCTTTCCCCACCCCCAGGTGTTGGTTGGGCCAACCAAGATGAAGAATAATATTTTGGGGTAAGGACATATGCCAGGGCATGGAGTGGACCATTCAAATTGTCCCACCTTTTGACCATAAGTTTATGGATATGATCATATAAGATCGCATCCCTTGGTTGAACGATGTCTTTGATTTGACCTAGCATGTTGTCCATCTACTCATACACCTCTCCAATCACCGACTGATCTGTATTTGCAAATCGAATCATGTTGTAAATGGGTTTGGTGAACTGTAGAATATATTGAACCTATTGCCAAAAATGGCCATCAAGAACTGTGTTCTCTACCTCTTGAAAGTCACTTCTCTCAGATGCAGATGTAACCCTATCTTTTAGATCCTGCCATGAATCACTCGAGGCCATACTAGCCAATGCCTCTCTTACCTTCAACAAGCGCATGAAGGTGAGATAATAGCTAGCAAATATGGTCTTTGCAATATTTATTAACTCCAACTTGGAGTGATTGCGAAAAATGAAGTGGGCCATGCTATGATTGGTAATAAATCTTATCATCTTCTTCCCTCTCTTGTATAAAGCACCAATCCATATATAATCATGGTCCTTCATTTTAATGATATCATGCATCAAAAGGTTCATTGTGTGAACCAAACACCCTGAGCAAAATATATTGGGGTACCTATCTTCAATTATTGGTCTTGTTGCCTTACAATTAGTAGTATTATCAGTGATGACTTGAATGACATTGTAGGGCCAATCTTTTAAATGGCTTTAAGCAAGGCATCTGCAATATTAATACATGTCTTGTAGCGATCTAAGTAGTCATGGGATGAAAGGAAGGCCGCACCACTAGTAGACACACCAAGAATATTTATCAATGGCATGCCTTTCACATTTGTCCAACCATTAGATACATTTGATACCCCATGTCGGTTCCAATCATTTTTAAATTTTCCTAGAGCACCTTGGATTTTGGCTCTTTCCTTGTCAAGTCCCAAGGTTCTAGCTTTGCCATACCCAGGGCTCCTAAATCCTTTAGGGGCACCATTGATGGCTTGGACCATTTCATGCCAATATGGTGCCTGCTTCAATCCATTCAAGGCCTTTATCAATCTGCACACATGGGACTCCTTCCCATGCATCACAAAACCTTGTGGCTGCTCTATGTACACTTCTTCCTCTATTACACAATTCAAGAAGGCAGTCTTGACATCCATCTGGTGTAATTTCCATCCCATTGCAGAAGCAATCGCAATAATCGATCTGATGGAAGTGTACTTTGCTACAAGAGCAAATGTCTCATCATAGTCTTCTCCCTCTCTTTGGGAGAACCCTCTAGAAACAAATCTTGCTTTGTACTTCTCTATGATGTCGTCTGTAGCATGGTTGATCTTGTAGATCCACTTGGAAGTCACTATTGACTTCTCTTCTGGTCTTGGAACCACTTCCCACACATCATTCTTCATGATGGAATGATACTCCTCCATCATGGCATCCTTCCATTCCTGCTTCTCAACAACTTCTTCAAAGGTGGAAGGTTTTGAATCAATGATTCTGCTCATCAGCACTGTTATCGCACGGTTTGTAGGATAGTTCCAAGGGCTTGAGTCAGGGCTTGAAACCGGCGTAACAGGAGCTTCCCCACCCACTATCACCTCGATGGGGGGCTCTTTCTATTTAGGAGGGCAAGTCCAAGGGAGACGTCCCTAAGGCAATCTGGGTAAATGAAAGGCTAAGGATA
>JASDQU010222479.1:13843-25961 GCA_032191745.1 Picea mariana
TATCTGATCAGTCTTTTGTGTTGCGCTATCCTTGGGGAGAGATGCGTTGTCCTTTGTTTGGCTATCTAGCCTAGGGTTTGCTTCCGGAAGAATTCTCAGTCAAGGTTAAGGTGCTTGGAGGGAGGCTTCGGCCTGTGGTTGGGTGACGAGGGTATCGTCCATGGTAAAACGAGCACAATCTTCTATATTCTAACAAAGGGAAGGGTATTGAAGGTTGTCATCATACCCTTGATCTCCAGGTGAGGGATAGATTCCAAAAAGAGCATGATGATTCTCAAAAAGTGAAGGATAATAGAGCAAAGATTGCTATGCATGGCAGTAGCAAGCTTCGTCCTTCCTTGGGTGTTAGCAATGAGCCAAGGATTGTTCACAAAGCAAGGAAGAGGAGGGCGCCAGAGGTAGGAAACGAGATACCCAAAGGCCCTGGAGGACGAGGTGCAGCTTCAGACAACAGATTGATGAAGATGTTCAACAACCAAAAGAGAGAAGAAACAGAGTCAAGAGTGGCAAGGGCCATATTTGCATGTGGCATCCCATTTAATGTAGTTCGGTTCCCCTATTGGAAGGATATGGTGAAGGGAATTAACGAGGCTCCTCAAGGTTCAAGGGGCCAAACTATGAAAAACTCAGAACAGTGTTGCTACAGAAAGAGAGGTCATTGATTCATGATATTCTCAAACCAGTTCACAGCTCATGGACCAGAGTAGGGGTTTCCATTATCTCTGATGGCTGGATTGATACAAAGCGGAGGCCTTTGATCAATGTTATTGCATCATCACCAAAAGGAGCGATGTTCTTGAGAGCAGAAGATTGTTCTGGGGAGGTAAAATACAACAAATTCATTGTTGATATTTTAATTTCTGCTATTGAACAAGTCGGGCCAACAAATGTAGTGCAAGTTATCACAGATAATGCACCCGTTTGCAAAGCTGCAGGGTTGATTGTTGAGAGTAGATATAATCATATTTTTTGGACTCCTTGCATTGTCCATAATTTAAATCTCATTTTAGAAGAGATTGAGGAAAAAACTGAATGGATTAAGGATCTCATAGGGCAAGCTAGGGAGATCATCAAATTCATCACCAACCACCACCAGTCTCAAGCAATGTATCGAGAATACTCCAAATTGGAGTTGCTCAAAGTTGTTGAGACAAGATATGCCTCAAACTTCATCATGTTGCGCTGCTTTGTTGAGGTCAAAAATGCATTGATGAGTATGGTGGTGGGTGTGACTTGGGTTGAGTGGAGACAGTCAGATTCAAAGAGAGGAAGTATGGTGCGAAGGGTGTTGATTGATGAGGATTGGTGGAGCAAGGTAGAATTCTTGCTCAAGTTTACTTCATCGACATTTGAGCTTCTTCGAGATGCAGACACAAACAAACCATTCCTGGGAGAGATTTATAATGGCATGGATACCATGGTTGAGAAAACCGTGGAAATTATTACACAGGAGGCTCCCACTCTGTTTTTTGTCGAGGTTGACTTTGTTGAGCATATGAGGTCCATCATTATTACTAGGTGGAATGGGTTTAACACTCCATTGCACACTTTGGCACATGCTCTAAATCCCAAATTTTATGATGAGGAGTTCATTGCTCTAAGCAATGGGAAGAGGAAGGCCCCACATAAGGACAAGGAGGTGGTCACAGGAGTGAAAATAACCTTCCAGAGGTTGTTTCCATCTTCTCAGCAAACAGATGTGAGGGAGGAATTTGGTTGTTTTGCGGCTGGATTAGAGGATTTTGCAGACATGTCATGTTTGGAGGAGAGAAGCACCATGGACCCGATTAAATGGTGGACTTGTCATGGGGCAAATGGTGTATATTTGCAAAGCCTTGCCACTCGTATTCTATCACAATTAGCAAGCTCTTCATCAACAGAAAGGAATTGGAGCACCTATGGTTTCATTCATTCAGTGAAGCACAACAGATTGGGATCGCAGAAGGCTGAGGATCTTGTATATGTGCATTCAAACCTTCGCTTTGTGTCTCGCAAGGATGAAGAATATACAAATGGACCTCATAAAGAGTGGGATGTGGATGCAGAAAACCCTGACTTAGAGCTCTCTCTTTCTGCTCTTGATATTGATGATGATGCAAGTGGAAGTGGAATTCAAGCTGCCTCTTGTTCCCATCGAGGCTCTAGTTCTGCTGAACACGCATCTTGTTCTATTTTTGATGATGAGGATGAGGATCAGTATGATTATTGATATGTAATTGTAGTTGCCTTTAGCTCATGTTTTTTTTTCATTTTCAGCACACACAACCTCATTTATAAAGGTTGATTTTGGATGTAAAGCCTCATCTATAAAGGCTAATTTTGGATTTTTCTACTTGCATCATGTAATGAATGATATTCATCATCTATGGGAGTTAATATGGACATGGTTTTCCTTCTAAAATGTCACTTATGTGTATGATTATGTTTTTCTTACAATATAATGCGTTTCTTAGTATGATGGTCATAGCTTCAACATGTAACATCGATCAAAATAATGTCATAACAAATAGATGCATATCAGAATAATCAAACCTAGGTTGCATTATTCCTTTGAATGTGTTGGATCTTGAGATCCTTCTGGATCTATGGCAAGAGATCCCTTCTCCTGCAAATACCCTTTAAAGCTTAACCAATTAAGCATATGTAGGCAGTGGCACCATCTGGCAGCAGCGGTAATGATCACCAACTCTTAAGAACTTCAAGGGTGACTGCAACTGGTGCTATAGCGGATACTTCAACTAACACCGCAACTGCAATTGATACTGCAACTGGTTCTGAGACTGCAACTGCAACTGCAACTGCAACTTAGGGTTTTATGAGAAACCCCTAATTTTTCAAACTTCAAATAATGAAATTCTGATCCAGGGGATAGATGCGCTGAGCTGAGGCGTGTAAGATGGTGCAGTCAGATTTCTGAAAATCCAAATTTTACCCCTTCAAACTTGACCAACCGATTTCTGGACTGGTGCTTCTGGTTTTCTGGTACTTCTGGTACTCTGGTACTTTTGGTATTCTGGTACTTTGTGAAAACTAGGGTTTCACTTTCCGAGAGATCTACCCACTGAAAAGTTGCGCTGAGGATGCCAAAGTGATTCTTGGGGAAGGGCACACTTTTCTAGATGGTTTTGGGGCTGAAATACTTCTTCAATAAAAAGCCCTAATTTGCATGTACGACAACAGTGACGTTTTTCACTTTCTCTTGTGAAAGATGCTCTCTTCAGCTTAGCTCTGATACCATGCTAAGGTTTAAGCTATTATTAAGTTTCTTTTCATTTCACTAGATAACAATAGCATAGATAGGATCACTGAGAAATACGCAACCACAAGAGACACATCATTTATCCTGGGAAACCCTCATGGGGGAGAAAACCCAACAAAAACTTCTTTAATATAGATAGCCAATACAATGCCAAGAGATAACTCAAACAAATATAGAAAGTCCTCTCCCAAGAATGCGCCTCTCTCTCTCTCTTCCTTCTTCCACTGCAGCTCCAAACTTGCGCTTTGATGTACAAGTGAGTGAGTGAACAAATGAGGCGCTAGCCTCTCTTATTTATACAATTTGGTAGGAGCTGAAAGGACGTGTCTTTTCACTGGCAGGGATGACTTCTCAATCTGGGTGGTTAAAACCACATTAATATATTCTGGGGCCGACTTCTCATTTAACCTATTACAATTAGGGTTTGACCAATCCGCAAAAGGGGATTTGGTCATTTACAATACCCGACATGATCGATCCGCAACCGGGGATTGATCTAATGAATAATACATCAATAATAAATAGAATACTCTTTGCAGTTACATTATTTCAACACACTGGACAACCAAATATCCTCAAGTGGCCGACCTCTGGTTTCTTTCCAGTGAACACCTCTTCAGGTTTCTTGTTTCCCAATATCTTGTGAGGACTTCTATTCTGGACATATACGACTGTATTGGATGCTTCTGCCCATAGGTGCATGGGTAGATTTTGGTCAGGGAACATTGCTTTAGCTGCTTCAACAATTGTTCTGTTCTTTCTCTCTGCAACCCCATTCTGCTTTGGGTTGTAGGGAGTTGTCAACTCCCTCTTAATTCCTGCTTCTCTGCAAAATTCTTTGAACTCATTCAAGTTGTACTCACCTCCATTGTCAGATCTCTAGACCTTAATCTTCCTTTCAAAGAGTTTCTCAACTAAAGCCTTGAATTCTTGAAACTTCTTAAGGACTTCGTCTTTTGCTTTCAAGAAGTAGATCCATGTTTTCCATGAACAGTCATCTATGAATAAGACATAGTATACAAAGTTTGCCTAAAGATGGCATCGTCATCTGTCCACATACATCAGAGTGTATGATATCCAAGATCCTTTGGATCTACTGTCATTGCTAGTAAAGCTTCCCTTGGTATTCTTACCAAGTGCGCAACCTTTGCATACTCCATCACGTTATACTTGGATGTCTGGTAGACCTGTAACCATCTTGCTCAATACTGGTAGTGCTCTATAGTTTATGTGAGCAAGTGTCCAGTGCCATAGCTCTCTTGAGCTCACATTGTGTACAAGGGATTGTTCTTGGTGTACCCTCAGTTTATATAGTCCTCCCTCTTGGACACCAATCACGGTAGCTTTATCAATGTTTGAATTCTTGGACCATATAAGTACTTGGCCATCGACAAGAGCTACACTAAAACCATTATCTTCTAAAGCGGATATAGACAAAAGATTCTTCCTTAAGCCTTGTACAAATAGAACATCTTTAATGGAAATATGATTGCCTGAATCAAGTTGCAAGGAGGCTTCTCCAAGTCCTTTGACTGCATGCTTGGACTCGTCTCTGTTGAAATATTGTAATTGGGAAGAATATTCTATTTATAATCAAGTTACTTTCTTATAGATCAAATCCCCTTTTGTGGATTGATCATGTCGGGCTTTGTATAAGACCAAATCCCTTTTTGTGGATTGGTCAAACCATGTTTATATGGTGGTAATTGAGAAGTCAACCTCTAGGGCTAATTAAAGTGGTTTTGATCACTACTTGGAGAAGTCGGCCCTACTTGATGAAGAGACACAACCCTAGCGCCTCCCAGCCAGTATAAATAAGAGATGATAGCACCTCATTCTCACACTCACTCAAGTCACTCATCTAGTGTGTAAGTTTTGAAGGAAGCTGCAGTTAGAAGAAGGAGAAGAGAGAGGTGCATGATTAGTCTTGGATATTCTTGGTGGTTTGGTCTTTTATCTTGGCATTGTATTGGCAATCTATATTAAAGAAGTTTTTGCTGGGTTTTCTCCCCCATGAAGGTTTCCCATGATAGAATTTTGTGTATCTTGTGATTGTGTTTCTCTTAGTGATCCTGCTTATGCTATTATTGTCTAGTAAATTGAAAAGAACTTAATAGTATCTCTAAATTTAACATGGTATCAGAGCTAAACTGAGTAGAGCATTTTTCACTGGGTAACCAAAAACGTCACTGTTGTCGTACAAGAAAATTAGGGCTTTTATTGGAAGGTAATTTTTGACTAAAAACCATCTAGGGAAGTGCGCCCTAGCCTAGCGAACTCATTGGCAGCTTGAGCGCACCTTTTCAGTGGCCAGAGCCTCCGAAAAAGTGAAACCCTAGTTTTACTGGTACCAAAAAACCAGAAAACTAGGAAACCGGAACTAGTACCAGAAGTACCATTCAAGATTTGCACAGGTCCAGTTTCAAGGGGTAAAACTTGAAATTTTTGAAATCAGACAGCTCCAAGCAAACTCGCCTCAACCCAGTGCAAATAGTCCCAGATCAAAATTCCAAAATTTGAAGTTTGAAAAATTAGGGTTTCCTCATAAAACCCTAAATTGCAGTTGCAGTATCAACACCAACCACAGTAGCAGTTGCAGTGAAAGCTTTAGGAGTGATTTTTATTGTCCTAGTGCACCTTACCTTAGCAAATCTCCAGCTAACTTTGCAGCACCCTTGAAGTTTTTTAAAGGTTTGGTATATATTATGGCTGCTACCGGATGGTGCCACTACCTAAATACTATTAGAGGTATGTACTTACATATGTTTAAATTGTTAAGCTTTAAAGGGTATTTGCAGGAGAAGGGATCTTTTGCCATAGATCCAAAAGGATCTCAGATCCAACACATTCAGAGGAATAATGCACCCCAGGTTTGATTGTTGTGATATGCATCTATTTGGTATGACATTATGAACATCTAGATTGTATGATGAAGTTATGACCTTCATACTAACCATTGGTCAAAAAATTAAAGTCAAGGTATTAGATTGATTAAAGCTAAGATTATAGAGTTTATTCTCTAACTTAGACTTTTGTCAAGAAAGCATATTATCTCAGGACAGGTTGCTATCTTGAGTAAAGGAGACTAGGAAGAAAAGCAACAACACACATTCTTGAGGACAAAGACTTCAGGTTTCAGGTTTGATTGATTAAGTTGATAAGATTCAAACTTATACATGTCAAGTTTGATAGCTACCTCATAGTTGAGATAACATACTTGGTAGCATGTGAGCATATTGAGATAAATGCTTATTGTAATCATTTACCAAATATAACTAACATCTCCTCTTGGAGAAACTTCTTGGTTTGTCTCTAGGTTACCATGGAGGAATGATTGATCACAACACTAGAAGAGTGTTGCTCTCAATATTGTATTTCTTACCTTTAACCCTTGTTGCAGGCAAGTCACAAGTGATAACTTTAAAGGAGCCACTGTGACAATTGTCCTTGCTATTGCTTTATTATTATTATAAAGAGTATTATTATTGTCTGTTGTTTCTCCCTTGTTCTTGTTCCGGGTAGGTCACAGGTGCCCTAAGGAAACTATAGTGAAGGTTGCAGGAGGCAACATATTAAATGAGACATGAAGTAGACTATCCAAGTTGTGTACATGACGATATACATCCATGTACCAAAGAAGATGAAGAAGAAACTACTTTTGAAAAACATAGTGTCTCATATGAAGATTGATCCTAATGAGCAAAAGGCTCCAAAGATGACTGAACATTAGACTTGGTCAATGAAGCCACCATGACAGGAAGCAGAATTCGTTTGAAGTCTTACTTAGCTTTTCATATTAAGACTTGGTATTCAACACCAAGTATATCCTATAGAGATGATGAAGTCCTTGTAGACTCGGAAGAAATCAAGACTCATAATGAGCCTGATCTCAGAGAGGATCAGATGGGAAAAGGAGACATTTTCCAGGATTGGCAGACAGATTCCATGAGTTGAGAAGACTAGATCGTAGCTTCAGAGATCTCTAGGAGACATGAAATCTCCTGGGAAGATTCCCTTGTTTCAGTGACAGAGAAGGAATCCAGTCAAAAGGATTGGGATATGGATTTTTCCTTAAGATGAGAAAGGAAGTCAATGATGACTCCAAGATTGATCTAACAGATCAAGCATGTTGCAGATAACAGTATAAAGATGTGCAAGCCTGATTTGTGTCCAGAGGATTCTCCCAGGAAGAGGGAGAAGACTATGACGAGACACTTACTCCAGTAATCAAAGAAATAGTTCCAATGTTCATGAAGACAACTAGAACAATCATGATTCTGATACAGTATGAGATCCAGGGGGAGCAATCCCTATATTTGAGATTGAGTTATCTCCAATGCCAGTTGGTGTAGTACATTAGTTGGGTCATGAAGACATGACTACAATAGCAGATAGAGTTACCTCCATGAAAGAAGAAGAAGAGATATCTTTAGTATCAGTTATTGAGCCACTTTCAGATGAAGTTGTTGCCATGATAGAATAGAGTTGCTACCCATAGGGTTCAACAACTACAGTGAGAATAGAACAAGTCATTCTTAGCTTCAGAAATAGCAGCTGCAAGTGTCGAGTCCCGATTCCAGAAGGAACAGTTGCAGAGAAAGTAAAGAACATACTCTCAGACAGATAGTGCTTTGCAGAAAGCACATAGAGCTAGCACATGATTGTGTAGATTGAGTTACAGTTTAACAAGTGTACAAGTTTGGTACAAAGTGATGTGAAACTTTGATTTGAAGTTGAAGATAGAAAGACTCATGTCTGCAGGTTGGAGAAAGCTCTGTACGGATTGAAGCAAACTTCCAGATCTTGGTATGGCGGAATTGATAGTTTCCTGATGAGCTTGGGCTTTACCAAGAGTAAAGTTGATTCTAACCTTTACTTCAAGGTTATGAATGATGAGCTAGTTATATTGTTGCTGTATGGGGATGACTTATTCTTAACAGGAGAAGAAAAGCTCATCACAGATTGTAAGAAGAAGCTTGTTGCAGAATTTGAGATGAAAGACCTAGGCCTGATGCATTACTTCTTAGGTCTTGAAGTTTGGCATAGCCCAGAGAAGGTCTTCCTTAACCAAGGAAAGTATGCAATTGAAATACTGAAAAGATTTGACATATTAGAATGTAAATTCATGAACACACCCATGGAAACTAAGTTGAAGCTTCTGGTTGATACTTCGTCAAAATTGGTTGATGCTACTCTATATAGACAAATCATTGGATCGTTGATGTATCTGACGAATATCAAGCTAGATATATGTTTTGTTGTGAACACTTTGAGTTAGTATCTGGTAGAGCCCAGACGTGTTCACCTTGTTGTTGCAAAACATGTGATGAGATACCTTAAGGGTACGTTGGAATATGGTCTCTATTATACTAGAGATTATGACTTCAGACTGTATGGATATACTGATTCAGATTGGGCTGGAAGTGTTTCTGATAGAAAGAGCACTTCAGGATGTTGTTTCAGTCTGGGGTTAGCCATGACTTCATGGCAGAGCAGGAAGCAATCCAGTATTGCTCTCAGCACGACGAAAACAGAATACATTGCAACATGTTTCACCAGTTATGAAGCTATATGGCTTCGGAAGTTGTTGACAGGTCTAATCGATCTGGAGATGGAAGCCACTGTGATTCTATGTGATAACCAGAGTTGCATAAAGATGACGGAGAACCCAGTGTTCCATGATAAGTCGAAGCACATAGAGATCCGGTATCACTACATTCGTGATATGGTGCAGAGGGGAGCTATAAAGCTCCAATATGTTGGCATAGATGAGCAGGTTGCAGATGTGTTGACCAAGCCTCTGTCTCGTGTAAAGTTTGAGTACTTTCGAGACAAGCTTGGTGTTGTTCGAAAAGACCTCCCTTGAAAGGGGGAGTGATGTTGATGATGCTATAATATCCTGACCAACAACGGGTAGCTCCATTAGGATTTTATATCCTAGGGGATTGATCATCCCTGGGCAGATCTCGAAGTTCCAGTAAGGACAGTCTGTTAGAGTACCTATGCATGTATATGCCAACTGTGGCCAGTAGTGGTAGCTCCGTTAGGATTTTATATTCTAGGGAATCTTTTGATTCTTGGGCAGATCTCGAAGGTTCGGTAAGGACGGTCTGTCAGAGTACCATGTGGAAGCTTGTTGGATATTATATCCTAGGGAATCTTATGATTCCTGGGCAAATCCCGAAGGTCCGATAAGGACGATTTGTCAGAGTACCACAAAATGTTGTTGTTGCACTTGCCTCATTCTGTTGCCATATGATGATGATGTTATCTCAACCTCCTGTTGATGATATTGTTATCTCAACCTTGTGTTGATAATGTTGTTGTCTCAAGCTTGTGCTGTTGATGTTGTTGTACTAGCTTCATGCTATTGATGCTGATGTTTCAGCTTCATGCTAAAGATGATGATGATGTTGCTACTTCAGCTTCATGCTGAAGATGTTGATGATGATGTATCAGTCTTGTACTGATTGATGATGTTGTATTAGTGTTATACTAATTGATGTTGATGCAGATAATGATGATGCTACTCGAGCTCCATGCTGTGAAAGATGATGTTGTTGATGATGAGAAAAACTTCCGATGATTTATAGATATGCAAGTCAATGATCCAGATGTCGATGATGATGCTGCCCTCTCCTTCTCCTGATGATGTTATGTTGGGTTATGTCAGTAGAATACCCTTCTTGTTAAGGGGGAGTGTTGAAATATTTTAACTGCGAAGAATATTCTATTTATAATTGAGTTATTTTCTTATAGATCAAATTCCCTTTTGTGGATTGATCATGTTGGGCTTTGTATAAGACCAAATCCCCTTTTGTGGATTGGTCAAACCATGTTTATATGGTGGTAATTGAGAAGTCAACCCCTAGGGCTAATTAAAGTGGTTCTAACCACTAATTGGAGAAGTCGGCCCTGCTTGATGAAGAGACACAACCCTAGCGCCTCCCAGCTAGTATAAATAAGAGATGATAGCACCTCATTCTCACACTCACTCAAGTCACTCATCTAGTGCGTAAGTTTTGAAGGAAGCTGCAGTTAGAAGAAGGAGAAGAGAGAGGCGCATGATTAGTCTTGGATATTCTTGGTGGTTTGGTCTTTTATCTTAGCATTTTATTGGCAATCTATATTAAGGAAGTTTTTGTTGGGTTTTCTCCCCCATGAGGGTTTCCAAGGATAAAATGTTGTGTATCTTGTGATTGTGTTTCTCTCAGTGATCCTGCTTATGCTATTATTGTCTAGTAAATTGAAAAGAACTTAATAGTAGCTCCAAATTTAATAGTCTCCAAGCTCCACTTGAATGGTTGAGTATTTTTCTGTTAGATTTGAAAGAAAATTTCTGAATCCGGTCATGTGCTTGGAAGCACTGCTATCTATAAGCCAAGTATCACTTCCGTGAGTGATAGTCCTTGTGAATGCTGAGACAAATACAAATTCTTCATCCTTCGCCTTGTGATCTTCGGTATTTGCTGCATGTGCATGATGCTTCTTTTTTCCCTTTTCATGTCTATGAGGACATTGAAAAGGGAAAGAAGAAGCATAATGTCCCACCTTCTTGACGTATCTTTCTTGTAGTGGGGTTTCTTTGATTTCTTCGGATTGACATCTTCCCTTTCTTTTATCTTCTTCACATGAGTAGCAAGGGCTTGATTTTCATCATCATTTGTTTTCTATGTTTTGGATATTAATTTGGATTCCTCTTGGGTGCAATCTGACCATAACTTGTCAAATTTGGGCAATTTCTTTCTTGCGCAAATTCCTTGGACAAATGGGTCCCAAGAGGAAGGGAATCCGTTGAGTGTGGTGGTAACAAGTTCAGCGTCATCTGTGGAGTCTCCAATTGCTGCTAACTGGTCTTTGATCTGCGAGATCCTCATGAAATAGTTGGAGACTGTCTTTGACTTGTTCATTGTTACGTTTCTGAGTTGATGCCTTAGTGTAAGCTTTCGGCTAGTATTCTTGCTTTCATAGAGTCCAGTTAGGGCATCAAACATTTTCTTCGGTGTCTTTAGTTCTGATATATTTAGTATCAGATGATCCTTGATAGAGTCTGTTAGGATCCTTTTGGCCTTGACTTCATTCCTTTTGAACTTTGCATCAGCTTCTTCTTTTTCGGGTTCTGGAAGCACCTTCTTAACATGATCCAATAGTTCATTCTCTTCTAGAATGAGAAGTACCTTATGCTTCTAGGATCTAAAGTTATCTGCTCCATCCAATCTATCTTCAACTCTCATACTAGTTGACATTTTCGCCAATAGAAACCCTAGATTTGAGAAATTTCAAATTTCTGATCTTTCACGAAACTGCAACCAGAGTGCTGCAGGGGGTGAGCTAGGGTAGGGCGAACTGCTCTGTGGTGGTTTTAGTCCCAACGTCTTGGAACTAGTGCTCAACGAGCTTGACAAAGAAAATGTTGCAGCTGCAGTTTTCAAGATGTTCCTCCCAGCTATTAAACTGTCTTGAAGGTAACCAACTCCAATACCAAGTTAGAATTTCTTTACTTATAGAGCAGTAGTGTTATCATTGTTCTTTTACTCCTTTATCATTAACAGTTATATTCTGAATAATAATAGCATCATAAACAATAGACAAGAGTACACAAAAGATTTATCCTGGGAAAAACCCAACAACCTTTCTTAGATAGATTCCGTCCACAATAGTCCAACCATACACCAGCTCTCAAGAGCAACATACAAGAAAGAAACCCTAGCACTAGTCTAGTGCACAAGCTAGTGCTCCCAGCTGCAGTGGCAACACCATACAAGTAGAGCACACCTCCTCAGAGAGATAGCACACAAGAGAAAGCCACCACCAAGAATAACCAAGAACCTCAGATACTGCTGCACTGCATCTTCTTCT
>JASDQU010222483.1:0-12348 GCA_032191745.1 Picea mariana
AGGGTATCCAAGATAAATCCTGCAACATTCGTTACTCTTAAAGATTAGTTTCAAAAAACAATATGATCACAAAGCAAGAATAACATTCAACATTAGAGAATAAACATCACCAGTGAATACACACAAGAATCTTGTAAAAATGCCTCCTTTTTATTAATGGCAGATCTCTTCCAAAATGGTACAGTCTGATAACGTCAGGGTGTAAAGATCAACAACCCTCAATACTTCGAAAGGTGAAGTATTTATAACTCAAATTACAAACGTTCCTGTCATAACTGATCAGGACGTGCTGATTCTATTTTTATCCTAACTGATTTAACTAATCAAACTGCTTGATGACTTGGTGCAACTGCACACAAAATTTCTGGGTAGACCGTTGATGATGCCTTTGCACGACCTCATCTGACTGGACAGGTGACTGGACCTGGACAACTCATCTGCTAATCGAGCAAATCGCAGAGTTCCTCCCATCTGAGATGACTAGGCACAGTGACTTTGAGCAGTCTCCGATACACTTCGTCCATTTCCGTATATTTAGCGAATGTGGGCTTAGTGAGGAATATGTATGGAATCTCGTGTTGGATACTGATGTCCAACTGAAGGGCATCCAGGGAAGCTTTGCCGGTGATGCTCCTTTGTATGCCTGCAAACTTTGAACTATCCTTGGACACCTCAGCCAATCTCTTCTTGTAATCTAGAAGTGTCATCAGTTTATCATTAATAACTTTCAAACCAGGTAGACCTTTCTTTTGGAGAGCCTCAATCTTATTAAAAAACTTTTGTACCCCCTGGTCCATGATCTGAACCTTTTCTTCCAATTGAAGCATTAATACTCTCTTGGTCAAAACTCTCTTGACCTCAAGGATGGTCTCTGTTATGTCTTCTATCTTCAGCTCTTCTAGCTCTTCTCTGGTCTTAGAATTGAGGAATTTGATGATATCATTTACCTGAGATGGTCTATCTCCCAATTCTACTCTGATCTTCTCAATAGCCTGTTTACTCCTCTGGACCAACTCGTTCCGTTCAAACATGATTTGGATCATGGGCCAGATCTCATTTATGGACTTTGTGATGTCTGTCCATACATTCTCTTTGACGTCAGCCAAAGTCTTCCCTGCCACTGTTTTCTTTTGGAGCTGCTTTAGATCCTTCTTGAGCTTCTCAGTTACCTACTTTTCTTTGGAGAGACTAGTCTGGAAGGAAGTTTTGAGTTCCTGGAGGTTATCAACTTCCTTTTTAAGCCTGCTGATTTCTGTCTCTTGCAGGTTCATATTTTCCATTGATTTGGCGAGGTCGGCTGTTCCCTCTTGTGGTGTCACTGGTGTTGCAGATGGAATTGTTGTTACTGCTGCTGTACTTGCTTCAGAAATCGGAATGGCACTCAATGGAATGACTTCCATTGACTTCATCTGTTCTTTCTCTTTTAACAATCTTTCCATCTCTGCTTCCATTTTTTTGAGCTGTGCATTCTGCTCCATGAGCAGTTTAAGCATTTCATCCTTCTCGCCTTCTTTCTCTGCTATCTTTTTCGCCTGCGAGTCCTCTGTGGGCGGGAGTTTCAGTTGTTTCCTCAAGGAGGTGATGTCTGCATTCTTCTTCTTTATCATCTCCTCTGCAGCTTTGACGTTCGAGGGATCATAACCGATCTTGAGGACCAGCTCTTCCAACGTCTTGATTCTGTTGTCCTTCGCAAAGGATGATATCTTCTCCAGCTTAAGTTGTGTCTGAGCATTGTTCAATGATACCTGTAATTTTGCTGCAGAAGCGGAAGCATGTGCCAATGTATGGAATACCATCTCCCCCATTTGTTTGTGCAGATCCATCTGATCTGCTGGGTGCACGTCCTTCGTCTGGAATTCGAGGATGGCCCTCTTGTAGTCTGTGATCACCTTGGGGTCTGGTACCTGCGCCTGGAGGAAGGCCATGTGCATCCTGCCCCTTTCTGTGTCAAATGCAGACAACGGCCTATGCTGCGCAGTGGATGACTGCTTCCGAAACTGAGCGTAAGTACCACTGGTAAGGGTTTGGTTTCTTTTCTTAATCAGCTCGTACTTCTCGAAAATGCTCAGCTTGGGCTTAGTCTTGCCTAGCTGAGTGTCCAGTGGGGAGTCTGTGGATTTCTTCGGTACTGTTGTGGTGATTTCTTTATGAAGGCTCGAACCGAAAGGTGGAATGACAGTCTTAGTCACGGTGGTAGGCGGGGCTTCTTGTTCTTCTGTCTGACCGGGAACTGAAACTGTCTTGGGCCTCTTCGTGTGCAGCTGGAATTCTTTAGACGACACCTCCTTGACAGGTGGAGACAAATCTTGTCGAGGTATTTTTTCCTTGGGGACCTGAGGAGTGGTCGTTGGTGGCACAGTGGTCGGGGGAACCTGCTGTTCCACTTCGACCAAGGTGTCAGGCACCCACATTGTCTGATTGGCGAATTTTTCAATCTCGGGCTTGGACACATGTACATATGGGATATTTTTGTTCTTCACCCGCATTTCTGAAATGATCCTGCAAGGATCATAATGCTAAGGGAAGCTTAGGAAAAACTTCATCTCTCTCAACATCCGGTCTGTTTTTTCTCCAGTGCCACGACTGTTACAGATGAAGGAGCCAATCTGCCCCTTGATCCTCAGCTGCTGCTTTTTCTTCAAGGATACGAAATGGATGTCATCTGAATTCATGGTTTGTCTTATATACTCTAGAGCAAAGATTCTTACCGGCACATATTTGGGCAGCTTGTAGGGTGCCAACTCGCACCCGTATACTCTGATCTCATAATGGTTCTGATACAGGTACCAATCCCTGGTTTTTGTATTGTCTGAGAGATGCATAATTCTCTGGACTTCGTCGTTTATTCGAGGCTCGGGCCTGCCGCTCAACATGCTTACCACGGGGTAGTAGAAAAGATCAATGAAGGCCTTGAAGCTATATTCTGTGGAGTTATGATTCAACAAAGAGGTCCATGCTGTGACTGGCTGAGGCCTTCCATCTGCGTGCATTTTCTGCATGGAAAAACTAAACTTATCTGCTTGAAATTAAACAAACATGTATGCCAGTATATACGAGTATCTGAACATGCCTTCCGTGCCAAAATTCACGAACTATTCGTGAATATTGTCTGCCAAGAAGGTGCTGAAATCAAACTGTGTGGTGGGATTTTCATCATTGGAGAAAATGGATAGAAAACCCAGAATGGGCTCATCTACCCATTGGTCAGAATAGTACCCTAACAAAGCACAAAGGGAGGAAATGACCTAGTTTCCCTTGGTGGAGAACATGAACGACGGGTAAGGGGGATTTGTGGAAGGGAACTGAGCAGAGGTGGGAAGGAAAAGCTCGAATATTTGAGCTCTCTGGGAAAAAGTCATCTTTTGATATAACTCTGTAAGGATTTTCAGGTTGAAAGGGGACGCAGAATCGGCACGGGGAATTTGCATCATTTGGTCTATGTCTTCGGGTGTAATGAGGAACAGGGTGTCTCCAGATGAGGATATGACGGCTCTCTGTTCAGGAATATAGTGAGTTTGGCATTTAAGTGCAAACTCGGGAAAATGATGGATCTGAGGAAAGAGGTACAGGGCTAAATTGGACTCCCAGAGTCCAATTTCATTGCTCTGGTCCAGGAAAACCTTCCTGAGCCATGACTGGAGGTCTGAGAAATCGAAATCGCATTTGGTATCTGCGATCAATCTGTCTTTGTCGACCAACGGGATCTTGTCCAGGTCGACAGGAGGCGGGAGAAAAGGATTCTCCTCTCCTTCTGCTTGTCTTGGCTTTGGTGCCATCTCTGCAATAGTACCTGCAATAAACACGAAGTTAGTGGGGTCGACTGACTGTGGATGGAGGCGATGGGATGTAATGGAGGAGCTGGCTATGAGTTTTTCTGGTGCGACGAGTGAACAGCGAAAATGGGGAAAAACGGTAATTTTATTTAAAAATGGGGTCGGTTGGGAGCGAGAGACAGGTCAGCCGGATAATGGATAGGTTATCCAGTAATAAATGGACAATGGGCCACTTGGGGGTGAGATAGCAGGTGACGGTGGACGAAACATACAGATGGGTGATGTGGCGGCTAGGGATTGGAGGCAAAAGTCGCGATAAGGCGCTGGTCATGAGTGAAAGGGGTTAGGGGACTGACAACAGTTATGGGATGGGACATAACTCGGGAACAAGTGGAGCCTAGTGGAAGATGACGTCCACAAGTGACGGGAGCTATCAGATAGCATATGGTGATGGGACTTCGGGACAAATAGATTGACGCCACGTATGATAAGGGGCCCGCCAGAGGGGAGAAACCATTCCGGACCCCCCCCCCTTGGTTAAAAGCAGATCATCAGGGGGGTTCCGAAATTGAATTAAGGCCGTTGATCTACACGCCCTCTTCCTGGCCGCAGATCTTAGCGCGTCGTTTAACACTCATTCCGGACCCCCCCCCTCGGTTAAAGGCAGGTCTGGAATCCAATCTGGACCGTTGATTTACGCGCTCGTTCCTGGACCGTCCAGATATGCGCAAGTCTTATCACCGATTCCGGACCCCCCCAGGTTAAAAGCATAACGGTTGGGGGGGTCCGGAATGCTCTGTGCGTCGTAGATCTGAGCGCCATGATCTGAACCGTTGAAATGTGCAGGAAGCATAAACTGGGGCGTGGAGAACACATGCGCTGGGAAAACTTAGGATAAAAGCGTTTTTATGTGTTTTTTCCCAAACTTTCAAATAACACCACCAAGGAACTTCGATCAAGCAATCTTTTAAGCATTTGAGACATGGTGCAAACTTTGACATCAAGCTGGTTTTATTGGAATGGAACAATACAACAACTAACCTATGTTCTAACCTAGTTTCCTATGACAATTAACCCAGATTAAACTGTTGGGTTAAGAAATTACTCTATCCTAGGGCTATCTGACCAGGACTAGACAATCTGGTCAGATTTATTCACTAATCTAACCTAGACACTTTGGCTAAGATTAAACTGTTTAGCCAAATCATTCACTACCCTATCAACATCAAATTTAAAAAGAACTTGGCCATGCTTGAAAGGTATGGCCAAGTTACTATTATTGCATGGGGCTTTATTTCAATTCTTTTATGCCCCCTTTTTTTTTTTCAAATTATTTGCAGAATGAAAAATCATTTGTCGACAAAAACACTAGAGACAGATAATATCCCAGTCACAAGTTGATTCCCATAATTTATGGGGTGATAACAGCGGCTCCACCTGGGGATGGTACTTGCCCTGTGAAGTGCCAAGAATCATGGTTCCTGTTGTTCTGAACATTTCTGCCTAGCAGCCTTTGTTGGTTTTATTCTAAAAAATGGGAAAAACAGTGATCAGCAACTTAGGGCCTTCTCTTCGGGCTTCAACTAACTGACGAATGTTCTTCACTCATAAAATGCAAGTGAAAATGACAATTTAAAATGGTATGTACAATGAAGAGTGAGAAGCTCGAATTTTTTACTGAGGTGGTACATAATGTTTCAGCATTCTGCCATTCACAGGTGCTCCTGGCAGATCTGACCCATCAACGTTGTTTAGCAAGAAGGCATTGTTTCCCCTGAAAGCTTAGATCATGTATGACCCTGTCCACAGATTGTCAAATTTTTTATGCTTTCACTTGTCTTCATTTCTGGCGTCCCATTTCAGCACCAAATCTCCTAGCTCAAAATTATCTTCCTTGGTTCATTTGTCAAAGATTTTCTTGATGTTTCCTTGGACTACCTGAGTCTTGTTGAAAACCTCTTCTCTAGTCTGCTGCAAATCGATCATCCGGTTGATCCTTCTCTGTGAGTCATTTGGCTCAGCTTGTACATCTTGAAGCAACTTCATGACAGGGACTCCTAAAGAAGTGGGGAAAACTGTCTCTGTACCATAGACCAGCTGGTATGGTGACATACCAATTGACCTTTTGGTGGTCAGCATGTCAGCCCATAAAGCAAACACCAACTTATTGTGCCATGATTTCTTGTTTTCCTGCAATGTTTTCTTGATGATATTTACCAAAGTTTTGTTTGAAGATTCCGCCAACCCATTCCCCTGAGGGTAGTAGGCTGTGGAATGCCCCAAACCAATTTGATACTGGTTGCAGAAATCTATGAGTTTCTTTGACCGAAAGGCAGCTGCATTGTCAGTTATAATCTTTCTAGGACAACCAAAACGAGACAAAATATTATTTTCAAGGAATTTGATAATAACATAGTCAGTGGCTTGCCTACTTGGTATTGCCTCGATCCATTTGGTAAAATAATCGATGGCAGTGAGAATCCACCTGTGCTGGCCTGAGGACGGGGGGTGTATTTCTCCAATGAAATCGAGTCCCCATTGCTGGAAAGGGGCCTCGACTAAGATCGGTTTCAGAGGTAGAGGAAGGAGTTTCCTTTTTCCCTCAAACAGTTGACATTGGTGACATGTTGTTACCTTCTGATGCACATTGGCGAACAGGGTGGGCCAGTAAAATCTAGCTCTGAGTATTTTGTTGGCTGTGACTTTTCAGTTCAGATGGCCACCACATTCCCCTGCATGAAACTCTTGCAACACTTTATCAGCTTCATCTTTTAGTAAACAATTTAACAGGATGCCTGCCGGATCTTTCCAGTACAAATTTCCTTCTAGAATACAGAATTTCAAAGCTTTCAACTTTAAAAATCTAGCTTTAGTCTTAGTCAAACCAGGGGGAGCTTGTA
Source organism: Picea mariana (assembly GCA_032191745.1). NCBI lineage: Eukaryota > Viridiplantae > Streptophyta > Pinopsida > Pinales > Pinaceae > Picea > Picea mariana. The sequence goes on from JASDQU010222483.1 coordinate 6,674, forward strand.
AATTTTGTAAAACGAATATAAGGTCTACATACCATGGAGAGTTGAGAAATACCTCTCTCACATTTGGAGTCGCCATCTCGCCCTGTTCATCTGCCACATCTAGAAAATTAATGTCAAGAGCATGAAAGTTAGATTTAGCCATTAATTTAGCAAGGCCTTGACCTTTGATTAGTTTAGTGGGCTTAATCTCTATATCGTATTCTAAAATGACAGCAATCCATTTTCCCCTTCTTCCATCCGGGTTGTCTTGCATCAATATGTCCTTTACTACCGCATTCGAAACCTAATCTATGGTGTGGGAATGGAGAATGTAGACCCTAAAGTCTTTTATGGCTTTTACCAAAGCAAAAGCTTGTTTCTCCATTATCTTGTAATTCAGAGCGGCTTCCCTTAATGCTTTGCTAAAGAAAGCTATGGGCTGTTCATACCCTTCGCTGTTCTTTTGTAGTAACACCGCTGCTATAGTATGTTCAAAAGCGGAAGAAAAGAGATAGAAATCTTTAGTAAAATCAGGACTGATCAAAACAGGGGCTTCTGTGAGTGCTCGTTTTACCTGTTCGAAAGACTCTCTAGACTCAGAGTCCCATTTAATTTTTACATCATTTTTTAACATATTTGTGATGTTTCTGAGGAGTTCTGCCAGGTTGGGAATGAATCTTCGTAGAAAGTTAATTCTTCCGATAAAAGACTGTAGTTCTTTGAGGTTCCTTGGGTGTTCTAATTTTTGTATGGCCTCGATTCTACTGGGGTCTATTTTGATTCCATATTTGGAGATGATGTGTCCCAGCATTTTGCCTTCTTCTAACCCAAAAAGACTCTTCTTAGGATTTAAAGAAATCCCAAACCTTCTACATTTCTCGAAAACTCGTCTGAGGTGCTGTAGGTGTTCATCATCCGATTGGGAAAACACCGTCACATCATCTAAATAGACGACAATAAACTTAACCGATTCTTCCACGAAGATAATATCCATTGCCCTTTGGAACGTGGCTCCTGCGTTCATCAGACCAAAAGGCATCTTCACATACATGAAAGTGCCCCATGGTGTGGTGAAAGCGGTTTTGTCTTGGTTGTCCGGGTGAACTAGGACCTGGTTGTAACCAGAGAAACCATCCAGTAGAGAAATTCGTTTGGACCCGACCACTCTTTGCAGGATGTGGTCCATCTTCGGCAAGGGGTAATTATCCTTCAGGGAGACTTTATTCAGATTTCGGAAATCTATGCAGAGTCTGATTTCCCCGGTTTTCTTGCGTGTAGGGACCAGATTAGAGACCCACTTGGAAAAACGTAATGGAACTATGATCTTGGCATCGTACATTTTCTTGATTTCCTTTTCTATCAGAGGGAGCAACTTGGGATTTATCCTCCTAAGTTTATGCCTAAACGGTTTTTGGTCTTCCTTTGTTGGAATCCTGTGTTGTATTATGCTGGTATTATAGGCTTTCAAATCTTCATAGCCCTAGGCAAAGACATCCGAATATTCTTTGAACAACTCAATGTATTTGAGTTTTTGTTCTGGGGGTAATGATTTAGATAGTTTGACCATCCTAGGTTTCTCTTCATTCTCTATATTACAGTCTTCTACTTCTTGTCCATGGGATTCTATTTTTGGACAAACAGATCCTCTAAAGGAACAAGACCTCTAGGTAAAACATTGCTTTTCAACTGTAAAACATTGGCATCCATTTCGTCATCGCCTAATTCTATTGAATCTACAGTATTTACACTATCGATTCCAAAATCAGAGTTATTTACATTTTCCTCTTCGTTTTCTAAATCTATATTTGTACATTCAAAATCGTTTTTACACTGTAGAAAATCCTCGATTTGATCTTCATTAGCAAACACTTGCCAATACCTGATATTGTCGGGAACTGTCGGTCTACATTTCACCTCAACAGTATATGGGCGAGTCGGGCGGAAAGGAATCTTACAGGTGGCTGCTGATGTAGCCAATCCGTCGGCCAGAATATTCTGTCCCCTCGGCATTACCTGCAAGTCAACTTCAGTAAAACACCTCAAGGCATCAAGAACAACATTCCTATAAGCTCTAAGACGAGGGTGTTTAGCAGCGTACTCACCTTTGATTTGCTTGATTATCAATTCAGAATCACCTCTTACCATTATCTGCTTAGCACCAACTTTTTTCAAAAGCTTCAGACCGAGCATCAAAGCTTCATACTCAGCGATATTGTTAGTACATTGGAAATTTAATTTGTAAGAATGGTTTTCTGAATACCTGTTTTTCTTTACTCACAACTCCATCAAAATCCATGCTCCAGAAATCAGCGGGTAACTCTTCAATTATCACGTTTTTCGTCTTTGCTACCTCGATGCTTTCTTGGCTTTCATCTTGACTAGATGTGTCTTCCACCAGCTGAATATCTTGCTCTTCCATGTCACCATCATTGTACAAGATAAACGAATCTAAATTGGAATGCGCAGAGTAAAGGGGATAATTGTGCGGTTTTTCTTAGCTACTGACCATGTACTTCATCAATGTTTCTCTGTATAGCCTCCTCTGTTGCCCAAACACTGGGATAGTGGCATAAGACATATCCAGTTGCAGGGTTTCTTTCAACTTAGCCCCCCAAGACCAGGATAGCAACATTCCATACTTCAGCGGGATGTTTGCAACCACCACATCCATTACCATGCTCTTCGCAGGAATCTGAACCAAGGTGATGCATAGGTCCTTGATCAAACCAATACATTTAAATTTGTTGGAGTCGAATGAGTGTAAATCCTTGTATGGTCTGGTGACCTCCAGTCCCAGTTATTCCATTACTGCTTTAGGCATCAGATTGTGGGAGGCACCCGAATCCAGCATAGCGTTATGCAAGATCAAGTCGTGTATGTTTAGACTGATGTAAAAAGGAGTGACCTCACCAGTATCATATCGACCATCTACTTCAGGTCCGAAAAGAAGTTCGGGATGATCATCAGTAAGGTTCACGGTGTCTGAATGATTTACTGATCCAATGGTTAAGGCCTTCGTGCCTATGTCAGGTTCAATGGCCAGTGCTTTAATTACCTGTGAACGATACCCGTCTCTGTTCATCAACTCTGTAAGTGGGATGGGAATTTTTATTTTTTCCAATTCCCCCTCAAGGCTAAAGGGTGTAGGTAGTCTGCCTTGGCTCATCAGTTCTGGTTTGTCCACCATATTCTTCTGGCCGAAAGTACTTGGTGGGTCAACAGGTGAAACCTCGAGCTGTGATGGCCTTTTCAGAATGGTGATGTTTTTCTTCACAGGAGTTTCAGCCTTACTCTTCTCAGGAATATTCTCAGCAGTAGTCTTCTCAGGAGTCTTTTCGTCAGATGGCTCAGGGGTCTTCTTGGTTTCGGCTACCTTTTGTGTTTCAATCATCTTTTTTGGAGAACTCCCTTCTGTCTTCTTACTCCGCAGATTGTACTGTCGATGTACCTCCAGAATAGCATTTTCAAAGGCTTGTTGTTCTGCATCTTCGGCTTCTTCACTTACCTTGGTTTGATTGATAAGAAAAAGTTCCTGCTCTTCTTGGGTAAGGAAAATAGCTTCGTTGTCGTGAATGCCCATGAGATTGATATGAGTGTCCTCCAATTCCTCAATCACTTCATTCCCTTCATCAACATAGTTTTCTTGTAGAGGAGGTCTGATCTGCTGATCTGGACCCCTCTGTTCTCTTTGGTCCCTAGGGTCTCTCTGTCTGATTTGAGGAGGGTTTCTCCTGAAGTTAGGATTTCAGACTTGAGGAGCTGGTGGATCATCTCTCGGAGGATTTCTTTCTGACACAGTAAGTCTTTCCATCATTCTTTCCACTGCTCTGGCCAAAGAATCCAATTTGGAATCTGTGGTCGACATGGAAGGTTCTTCTTTGATCGTGACTCTTCTTTTTGTCCTCTGACGTGCCCTTTTCGCCAACAGATTGGCCTCCACACTTATAGCACTTTTCTGCATGTCCTCCAGGGTGGTAGAATTTCTTTCTCTTAGCTGGTATGACATGTCGGCATCAAATCCATCAGGGAATTTAATCAATGCCAGACCCTGTGGAGGTTTGATTTCAGTTGGGATTGCATTGTACATGTTGTTGAAACGGGTGCAGTAATCTTGTACCGTCTCACCTTGATTTCTTCTTATATTCTCGTATTCTGACAATATCTGGAGAGGGTTTTTCTTTACCTCCCATCTGTCAAGAAAACTCCTTTGGAATGCGACAAGGTCAGGGACTGAGGCGACTGGTAAAGCTTTGAACCATTTCTTGACGTCACCTGTCAAACTTTGGGCAAACAATCGCATTTGAACGTCAGCCTCATCAACTTCTTGCAGGTCAAAATAATCATTCATTTTGTCAACATGTTGTCGGGCATTTAAAGGTCCTGTTGCATCGAACTGTGGAAGTCTTGTTTGTTAGTCTTGGGGCATGACATGTAACGGCATAGCCAACACCAAAGGAGCATAGCGAGCTGCCATGATGGGTGGAGGAGGTGGGACGACAACCTGGATGTTCGGCGAGGTAGCGACTGAAGACGAGGACGAGGAGGGACTGGATAGTACTGAGGGAGTGATTTGTGGTTTAGTCGTAGGAGACAAAACTTCGGGGGTTCGGGGTTGCAACACAGTTGGGTCGAAGAAGATTCCAGTCACAAAACTGTCGGACCGTGTTCTAACCAGGCTTTGCTGTGGAAAAGTATCGAGGTCAGGGTTTTGAGAGATAACTGGTTTTCCTGAAAAAGACAGAGACTTATGAAGGGGAATATGACTTACTGAACATGCAACTAAGGTCTTTCGCCTGAGAAACTGTTCGGGGTTATCTATCCCTATTGCGAGTTTTGGGTCTGGATGAGATCGAGTGTGAACTTTCTTGGGAGCTAGAACTCTTTTTGGTTATTTATATATATATTTTTTAATTTTGCGAGTCTGAAAATAATATGTACAAAGTTTGATCAACCTCTAAACATTACTTTCTTCTCAAATTAAAACTTTCTTTTTAGGGGAAAGAAAACGTGAAATTATCATTTTTTAGTTCTTCCCCAATATGGTCGCCATTATGTTAGCACTTGGTAAATTTCCTAGAGGTTGAAACAGAAGAAATCTACAAAGGTAACTTTATCCAACCACTTTAAACGTTGGGATCTAGCCCTTCCAGTTTCAGAGAGGGATCTCTCTATATGATTTAGCTTTGTTTTTAACTTTAGATGTTAGGCTAAGTAAAGAAATAAGTAGGTTTTGTTGTCAAAGTGTTTTTTGAATTGGTTGAAGCAGTCTACACATCCATTGGGCTATGGGGTCTGTGTTCAATAAAAATGAGATACAACCAGAAACGCAAAAGAAGATTTCTACAGGGCGAGATAATATACTCACTGGATCTTTTAGTAGCTTAAATGATGGGCAGAGGAAAAGATGAGAAAGATACTTTCAACTAAGAAGCAATTAAAAATTCCTTAATTAAAAACACCAGAAGATAAACACTAAAATCTTTAGAGTCAGAAACAGGGTATCCAAGATAAATCCTGCAACATTCTTTACTCTTAAAGATTAGTTTCAGAAAACAATATGATCACAAAGCAAGAATAACATTCAACATTAGAGAATAAACATCACCAGTGAATACACACAAGAATATTGTAAAAGTGCCTCCTTTTTATTAATGGCAGATCTCTTCCAAAATGGTACAGTCTGATAGCATCAGGGT
>JASDQU010222488.1:3314-17690 GCA_032191745.1 Picea mariana
GATTTAGAGTGTCATAGGTTTCTCCTGTTTTCAAAATTTTCATAATATGAACTCTATATTCAGTATTATTGATAATCTCATTAAAAGGGATTGAAAATTTAACTTAGAGATTCCACTTTCAAGATTAAAAGTAGACTGAGTTTTTTCTACCTCTTTGTTGTTATCATCCTTATTTCCATCTTGATCTTTATTTGGAACAACATCCTTTGGATTACTTTTCTCTAGCATGTATTTCCTTGGAGGATCTTTCTTCCTTTGACTGGTAGAGGGATGATCATCTTGAGATTTATTTGGATTAACAACTACATTTGTGTTCCTGAGATTATACTGTTTCTGAAATTCATAAATGACATTTTGATACCCCTCTATGTATTCTTTTGAATCTATCAACAATTCATTATCTTGTTCTTGATGAAACATGTCATGCTCCTCTTTAGTCAAATATATTTCAGAATCATCTTCATCAAACATATGGATTTTATCTTCAAGTTCTTCAACATAATTTTCTTGAAATGGAGGTCTGATTCATTGGTCTCCCAGATTTCTTTGATCTCTTTGTCTTATTTGAGGAACCGAAGGTCTTCTAAAATTTGGATTTTTCACTTGAGTCTCTTATCTTTCTCTAGGAGGAGGTCTATTATCCAAGGTCAAACTTTCCACTAATTTCTCCATATTTTTCACCATCATATCAAACTTTACATCTGAAGATTTAGAGGATGAACATTGATTTTCTTCTTTGACTTTCTTTTTCTCAATTTCAACTTTAATATTTATTTTTCTAGAATCCATAAAATTAGCTTCTACCTCTATAAAATCATTGATCATATCAAATAAAGTGCTATATCTACTTTCTCTTAACAACAAAGAAAAATCACTACTGAAAGAATCAACATATTGCCATTGGGCAACTCCAAGAGGGGGTTTAACCTGATTTGGGATTGCATTATACGTTGTCATGAACCTAGTGGAAAATTCTTGTATTGTCTCAGTAACATCTCTTTTCAAACTGTTATACTGTTTCAAGAGCTATAATGGATTTTTCTTATCCTCTCATTTTCTGAGAAATACTGTTTCAAAACCTGGAAAAACAGGAATACTTCTTGTTGCAAGTACCTTAAACCATTTATTGACTTATCCAACAAAACTTTGTGAAAACAATATAATTTTATCATCTTTGTAATCAACCTCCTCTAAATCAACCAAATCATTGAATCTGTCTAAATTTTGTTGTGTTGTGATATATCCTTCTGCATTATATGTTTAAATTCTTTCATAATAATTTTTGGGTAAGTCATGTAGTTGAGCAGGGAGAACAAGAGGAGCAAACCTAGCAGCCATGATTATGATAGGTCTCTGTATTGGAGTTGAAAATTTTCTTGAAACTGAAGCTTTTGGGGAACTAACACCTGATTTGGGGAGCTGACACTAGGAGCAATAGAAAATACAGATTTAAACTTCTCAATATCAAACATTGTCTTAAATCAGATTTTGACTTAGTTTTGACCAGAAATTTCTCAAACTTTACAACACAAGGAATAACTTCAAGACTTTTTAATTCAAACTTTGGAAAGAAACACGTTCTTTCTAAGGAAATTGTATGTATTTCAGATGATTTCTTCTCACTTTTCCTAATGATTTTTTCCGGGTCAAACAAAACTTATGGAATATTTGGGTCTGGATTCTTCCTTGTATGAATCTTCTTGGGAGCTAGGATTTCTAGTGGCATCACCTTTTTGTAACTAATATTGACAATGAAATCACCAGGGTAAAATTGTAGAACCAAATTTTGTGCCTGATTCTCTATTTACCTTCAGGAATCAAATATTGAAACTTTGTTGTTCTTTCCCAGGGAAAATTTCACCTTCGTTCCCCAACAACGACGACAAAATGTCAACGCTCTATAAATTATCTTGGATGCAAAGAAAATATTAGAGGTAAGCTCAAACCTACTTTCAGACTGGAATACAACCTCCTTCCAGTCCAGAGAGGGATCTCTCCTATTAGTTMTTCAATAATTACAAGGGATAKATTTTATGTGGATGAAAAGTTTATGAAATGGTTGGTAGGGATGAGAGAAATACCCATTGGGCATGGATTCATAAGGGATATTAGTTATAGGTTTTTAGAAGCTTGGTAGGAAAGAATTTAATCACAGAGGTTAGACAACCAACTATTTCTAGAATTACAACCTTTAAAGTTGAATATATTAAAGAGGAAACACTCAAATCCACACAGATCATCCAACTTATATGAATTCTGCATAAAATTATCCATGTGAAAATGAATATTTGAAACAAGATAGATACAGAGCATACTGAAATTATTTTTGCATCAACAATTTCTCATTCAACCAAAGAAGAATACATTTAATGATAAAAAATAAAGTATCACATAAACTAGGAACACTAACTACAACAGTTGAACACATGAATCTATGAGTAAATGGTTCAAACACTTGTCTATAGACCTTTCATTAATACCCAAAAAATATTACAAAGAAAACAATCTTTATTACTCAACTCTCGAACCCTTTTACAATCTTCTTCATCATAAAATATAACATTACATTTCCTTCTAAATCTATGAAGTCAAAATAGTTAGGGTTTCATACCCAAAAATAAGTTACAACTGATTAAACTACTTCCTTAACAGATTATTAACTAATTTTCTATGGGCTCCTACAATTTAGGGTTTAATTTCTTACAAAACTTATACAACCCTAGTATATGTATGTTACATATTTGAGTGGAAAAATGATTTATTACTTGATACCGACGTTGATATGGCGAAGTTATCCAATTTGGCAGCTGAAAATGCCTCTTCATGAGATGGTTGGTGATTTCACAACAACGAGGCAGTTTGCTGCGGAATCTCTATTTTGGAAGTTTTGCAGCACAAGTTGCTACACAATCTTTGTTTTTGCTTGTTGATGTTGAAAATTGCTTCAAACTTGATCCAAATCCCTGAGATGATTTCACAAAATAAAAAAAACATGATTTATATTGAGTGTTACTAGACTATTCCACTGCAACCTAGGCCAACAAGTCCAAATTCCTTTTTGAAATCTATTCCTTTCTCTGTTTGTCCTTTGACTTCAATGTCTTATTCTACCTATACAAAATTTTCATTTATTCATTTAGGGGAAAATATATATTGACCATACTTTTGTTGTTCTCCAAGGCTTCTTCCCACAATTCTAAGTGCTCTGCTATCTTCCTTTTCATATTCCTGTTTTCCTCCCTGAGTTGTAAAATTTCAGATTGGGATTCTTTCAACTATCTCTATAGTATTTTAACTTTCATGTCCTCTTCTTATGAAGGGGATCGAACCTTAAAAACTTCTTCAACATCACACTGAACATGCATCTCAGGTCTTGTCTCTTCATCATGAATCTGTCTTCTTGCTGATGATATGGCTATAGGTCTGCCAAACCTTTCTTTGTCAAGTACTTCTAGACTAAACATCACTTTTTTTCTTGGTGGTGGTTGGTATTATACAACATCCTCATTTTCATGAGAGGAAAATGTCTCATCTGCATGAATTTCATTTGTAGAAATTAGTTTGCTTGTTGCAGACCTGGTGAATGGTTTCTTGGGTTTTTCCACTTTTGTTGTTTCAGGGGTGAAAGGAGTTTTTTTCCTTTCATCTTGCTCCTCTTACTGTCAGGGGTTTATTCAATATTTAGAGTTGCATCAACACCCTGAAATGGATTTTTATCTTTTTTCTTAGATCCTTTGCTAAGAGAGGTCTTGGTTGTAGTGTCGGGGGTTTCAATCACAACAGGTTGTTCTTTATCATCTTCTTTTTTTCTCTTTAAACTGATGGAATTTTTTTAGCACTTGTGGAAGGAGTACTTCCCTTGGATGGTTAGGAACTAATGGTTTCATCACAAAATCCTTATGTAGAAAAAAAAGAATTCCATTCCTTGTTTTCTTTCTCAAGTTTCTCAAGGAATAACAATTTAATGAGGCTGAAATGAAACGAACTGGGATCAACTTGATTAGATTTATCTTGTACTTTATCAACCATTTTCCCCAGGATTATACAAAGATAATATGGTATATTTAAGGATTTATTACCTATAAAGTGCATAAGAAATCTAATATGATACAGGTACACCTTGTTGAATTGTCCCTCACAAGTGAAGTATCTATGGATTACTCTCAGCAGCTAATCATGGTGTTCTAACATATAGTTCCTTGGCACTCCTTTTGACAGGTTCCCATTATGGAATTTTGACTTGAAATAATCATTATACTAGTAGGAATATATAGGTGTCCCCTTGAACCTCCTTTCACCTTGCAGGGGCATCTCTGTCGCTGAGGCAATTGTCTTCTTTGTGACATGAATTTCTAGTGATCCAACATTCATTTTGACCCCATCAAAATTTAGGGAAAATTGTTTAGCCACCTTCATGTTTCCTCCCTGTAGCTTTTCACAGAAGGTGAGACATCCCACTGCTTGGAAATATTCTCTGAAAATGGGATTTGAGTCCAACAATTTCAAATCCTGGGGTTTGAACCTCACCATATCACCCCCCTTGTGTACTTTCTTCTTTTCCTCGCCTCGATCCATAGCTATTGGTGAAGAATGTTGATATGATGGTGGGTGCAGGGGTATTAAGACTTAAACAATATACATGAAATATTTAYGTGTTARGATTTTTTTGAAAGATAGAGATACAGGTGTTTAGTAGCATGTATTTCACAACAAACTAAAATAAWTTTTTCACCAAATAAAGATGGCACAATTTTGATAGGAGATTTAGGGTTTTAGCACTTGAGGAATCTATAGCAGCAAATGAAGCTTCAAGGATGTCCAATGATTAGGAAGGATTTTATAAATTAGAAGTATGTTGAATCAATCTAGAGGATTTGTAGAAGACATGAAATTTCACAATGATTGCAGTTTCATAGAAAATGTAGGAAATTTTGCAGCGATATCAGGGTTTCGCAACAAATTAGAATTTTGATGATTTAAAAGAGGAAACTACAAAAGACTATAATACCTTATTTAAAAGGATTTTAATAAGGTTCATGACCTCATTCCCATGATTTCTTAACTGTTATGGATGGATTTAAAGTGATTTGACATGATAGCTTAGTCGATTCAAAAATCTAGGAGATTTTGCAACAAATCTAAATTGATTGGTCACACTTATTGAAGAAGTACAAAATGGATTAGGAAAGCTATGAAACCTTTAGTACACATGAAAAAATTCTCCCATGAAATTCTAAAGACATAGTTTAATGAATTAAGACTCAAATCTTCAAATGATGACAAAGGATCATGTAACAAACTAACTTGACCTCAAGACAGGACTAACCACTTAAAATATGACTTGGAATAAAACTCTAACTCYMTAGACAAGACTCAATCAACAACAAACATGACTCATAAGTGAATGAACTCACAAATTTGTCATGGGACATTGATCCTAGGACCTTGACACATGCTTTTTGAGAAGCCAATACATGACCACAAGATTCAATCAACAACAAAACCAACTATTTTGACTTGTAAATTAATACTCCCTAACACGCTAGAATTTGTTTTACTGATTGAGTGCGAGATTTAATCCCTTAAGATCACTGTAGAGATTCTATATAATTCCACTGAGTTAGAAGAAGAAATTATTCTTATTGAACACCTCGCCGAGAAGCATCGGGAAGCTACTACTAAACACAACGCATAAAAATGAGTTAAGAGTCATTACGATAAGTTCATGCACCCAAGAGTTTTTTCGAAAGGTGATCTTGTCTTCGTCTATGACCAAAACAAAGGTGCCTTAGGGGAAGAGAAGTTTAATATGTTATGGTATGTCTCTTACATTGTGAGACATGCCTTATAGAAAGAATCCTACAAGATCGAATATTTTTATGGGAATGCACTTTCAGAGCCTATAAATGGGCTCTATTTGAAAAAGTACTATGCCTGAGCATCTTTGCTTAGGAGACCTTTTGTAATTATTGTACATGGATGTACAAAGTGATGGTATAATGTTATTTTTATGTTAGTGATTCTTATGGTGCTTCTTCTTGGTTGGTATATGTCACGTGATTTGTCCATTTTCGTAGGGTATGCGGATGGCGCTAGTTTCCACACTCATAATCTAGATTTTTCCGCTTGGTTGATTTACTCGTCTACATGAGAGTTGGTCGCTTCCAAAGGCGCTTGTCTCAACCCATATATGAATAATGTAGCTGAGTATAGCGATGTTATTGAACTACTTTGTGATGCCATTTTGCACCACATTTGGTCCTTAGAATTTCATTTGGATGCTCAGTTGGTTGTATTCCAACTAAATGGTAAATATCATATTCACAACCCTATGTTACTTTGTCGTTTCCTCAGATTCCATTTTCTAGAGTGTTGTTTTGATCATATTACTTATGTTCATATTCTAAGAAGTGTCAATGTATTATGTGATTCATTTTCTAACTATGTGTTAAATTGGATATTAAATCATTCACGTTAAATAAAAAAACTCAAATTATTCATGTAATAATAATAAATCAGAAGCACATCATTATCAAGGGAAAAATATCATGTCTATATATATCATCATCATTTTTTCAATAGTTACAAAAGGTGGACCATATCTCAAAAAATGATTTTAAGCCTCGATTGTCCTCTATAGGGACCAAATACAAATCTAAGTATCTCCTAAACAATTTCATGAGGGACATGCCCTTCCCTCTGCGCATTTCTCATGGAAAACCATTGAATGAGAAAGACGCCAAAATAGTCATATCCATACACTTGACATGCCAACTACATGTCATTGCATCCGCTCTGGTAGATCCTCAATCCATACCATGGGCATTGAATACACTAGTCTATCTATATTCCTATGGATGTTGTCTAGAACTCTCTCTACATCTACGCATGGTTGTCCATCACAAACACGTCATCTATGTAGGAAATCCCTATTGTCATCTTGGTCCCATATCTGCATAATCAAACAATCTCATTATTCAAATAATCCAAGTCAAAAAAATTTATACATTTATATACCTCAAAAAACATAAAAAACAATTATAAAATATTCTTACCAATATCTCTGTAGGAAATCCCAGGAGGGATAGGCATCTCTGGGTCCTACCAGTAGTCTATCCCAACATAGCGATAGTTCTCTATGGATACCACTTGGCATGACCACCAAGAAAAGAAGGAATCATCCCTAGTTGTCCTCCTCTTTGCCTCAATAATATTTCAGTCCACATCTCCATTGCTCCATCTCAGACATAGTGAGGATGGATGTCCACTTTTGGACTGATCATGGGTATCCTCTCAAATAAAAAACAACAAAGGAGGCTTCCATAGCCAAAATTCTTCAGTTTCCCATATTTGCATCCTGTTAGTTGGGCTTTAATACATGTCAACAATGTTGTTCTCCAATCATACAATTTTGGCCTCAAACATTATCTGGCATAGAACATCATTGACTGGGAGGGTTGATGCAATGATTTTTATTTTGTAATGTAAGAAATAAAAAATACAATGATATTCATACTGAGGATTTAATCACTCCAATTGGAAGTTGGGTCCCAACTTTCTCTGTCTCGGTTGAGCAGTACAATGCAATATATTTTTTGATCGTAAGACCAACAAATCCTTTTACTTTTAAATTCAAATTATCTTCTCACCGAGGTATCCTAGTAAGAAAATATACATCCTCATTTTCAATCTTTAAGTATTTCCCCCTGATCATGAAATCATCAGCGTCGGGTTCCCAATAATATACCAGGGTTGCAAGCAGTCTTTGTTGTGCTCTTATGCAATTACAATGAATTTTTTTTTATAATCTACATATCTGGAGATATTATTATGCCTCTCGATCATTCATCACATCATTATCAACTTCCCCGTGCTCCCTCTCCCTCCACTCTATCACCATCCTGCAAAATATAAATAATTTTTTGAGTTAAATCTTTTATATTCTCAATATTTGCGTAGGTGTACATGAATTTTAGTTAAGACAGATGTGTATGTATGTGACCCATAGTAAGTGAAGTCATGTACATGTCCATGCGATTGTTAAAATATTATTTCCTACTCAAAAAATCACTAAATCTAAAAACTTGTGGTTAAAAATGAAGAGGTAGAAGCGATTACTTACTTCGTCCAAGTGGTTCTGGATTCCGAGCTTTTTGTGTCTCGTACTAGTCTCTAGAAGTTAGAAAGGTAAAAAGGGATTCAATGCTCTCCAAAGGGTAAAAGTAAAAATGAAATGGTAAAAAATGAGTTTTACACCTATTTTAAGACATTTTTCCACTTTTCAAATCTTTTCCCTCCTTTTTAACAATGTTATATCGTTTAGAGTAATAAAACACTCAAGAGTTGTTTTTTGCTATGCAATCATCTTTGATAGATCTCATTATTACATATATTTGTGTATCTAGTGGCATTTTTCAATTTCTTCGATAGGTATTGTGATCTTTATTAGCATGTAGAGTAGGTACCACCCAGCCTTCATAGTGAATTTATCTATATCAATCACACATTTTCCTTAGGATCGACCCCACTGAGTTGCAACACACAAGCTTCTTTGTTGTTTATAAGTGTTGTAATTCATGTGGTAGAGCCTAGCATTCATGGGTGCCCTAGTTAGACCATGGCTTGCGCTTTTTCACCCATTCTAAAATAATTTCATAGGTTTGAGATAATTTTTTAGTCCCACCATGCCTTTGCGTTGAAGCTACATATCTTCTTCTTAATCTATTTTTGTGGCTAATACCACTAAGACTCCCTTATTCATTGTGGTAATTACAAGCATTTAGGATAGGTTTCACTCTACCTACACAATGCATCTATATTTACCGATCATGATTTCACCATAGGGTCAATCCCATTTGTTCACAACGTCACACCCACAAAGCTACTTTAAAGGTGTTGTTTACAAATGGTAGAGATTACCTCTTCAGGAATGTTCTAGTTAGTACCCCACTAGCCATTTTGACACTCATGCTACAATTTTTGTAGGCACAAAATATATGTTAGTATTGTCATGACTTTGACATGAATCCTCAATACTTCTTCTAATAATTTTTGTGGCTAAATTACCCCTAGAGATTCCAAATGTTTTTGTTAAGTTGTATCTGTTGGATAGTCGGTTTGGACAGTTGGTTGTCATTGATGTCAACCCTTGGAGAGTGATATTAGATATTGATGTCAACTCTTGGAGAAGTATGGAATCCCTAGAGATGTGAATGAGATCCTTGGGAAGTTGGTTGTCATGTTAGAGGTATAGCATTGATATTGAAACATTGTTAAGGTATACACATGTCATGGTATAGATCATGGTACATGTTGATGTGCGTGGTTGGCACATGGTATGATGCATGTGTTGTTGATGTGCATGGTTGGAACATTATATGGTATAGGTGTTGATGTGCATGGTTGATGCATGGTACATGGTATGGTRCATAAACATATCTTGTAATGGTATGTTGGTGACTTCAGTACATGCTTGGTAGAGACATGTTGAGAGGTGCCCTTGGTGTATGATCCATGTGAAAGGATCTAGTGACAGGTTGGTCATGGAATCCACAATTCATCGAGAAATAAAGACATGAAGGTCAGTATACTTACATGTATGCCACATAATTCCTCACTATTGAGGAGATATGACTCTGTGAAGTTGGACGACCCTCAAGAATATTATAGAAAGGTCATCAAGAAGCTTGACCAGTCAAAAGTGGTTGCAACAAGGGATTAATTATTGAAAAACATTAATTAATTATTGCAGGAATAATTAATTATTGGAGAGATAATTAATTATTATAGGGAAAAGAAAAGTGGGAGTAAAAATAAGATAATTAATTATTGCAGGAATAATTAATTATTGGAGAGATAATTAATTATTACAGGGAAAATGACGCAGACCCCCTACCTCAACAGGGTCCACTGACCTCCTAGTCTTTGTATAGTTCTTCTTCTGAGCTAAAATATCTCTTCGGGATCCTGTTGGAACCCCTTGAACAAATCCAGAGGTCCCTTTAATTCCCTGGCACAGGTTTTGAGAAACCCTATGCATGCGCTCAGTTTTTGGCACTCTGATATGTTATGAACCAAAATGCCTTTCGTGTTTCGGGGTTTCGGGACTCCTTCATGCGAGCTCTCCCAGGATCCTTGTCCTTCCAACTCCCGGTATCTAAAACGCAAAAAAGGGATTAACGACTCTGGATCGCCCTTAGCCTCTGAATGCTTTTGAGTTTTTGCATTTCGCGATTTCGTGAGTTGGGACTCCACGTCTCCCGACTCTTGGCCTCTCGAACACCCAAGTCCCAAAATGCCGAAATGATGGTCCACGACAAAGCGCTACCGTCTTTTGTGATTCAAGAAACCACGATGCAAGCGTTCCCCCTATTCTCTGTCTTTCGAATCCCTGGTTCCCGAAATGTTGAAATCTCTCCGTGACCACGGTCCACTTTTCAGGATTTCAGAATTCACGATTTCGTGATTCCGGCTGCAGATGTTTCTTTGTCCTTCAACCTCCCGGGTCCCGAAATGCCGAAGTACTACCCCTTGAGAGAACCTTTCAGGGTTTTCCCTGAACCTTGACCACTCACTACGTGTCCCCTTGATGGACGGTCTTGGTCCTTTCATGAATTCTCCTTTCATGATTTTTCGAGACTCTTCATTCTTGATCTCTTGGTGTCTGAATCCCTGAAATGTGGGTCTCTCAACACGATTCCTCTGAGATGGACGGTTCTAATTCTTTCGGGACTTCGAAGAGTCCTCCCTTCCCTCTTCTATTACGAGGATTAAACCCCTCGCACCTCCTTCCAGATCCGACAACTATCGGTCCTTAGTGCTAGATCTAACGGCCCAAATCCTTTTTCCTTTGCACCTCCCAGGGACTCAAACCTATGCACGTATCCTTGATCCAACGGCTCTTAGGCCACCATGCTTTAGATCCAACGACTGGAATGATTTTGCGAACCGGGAGTTCGCGATGCAATGACTCCAAAATCCCTTGCCGCTCCAATCCCCAAACTCCGAAATAACGAAATTCGAGTGCGAGACTTCGAGATTTTGCGAACCAGGAGTTCACGATGTAGTGACCCCAAAATCTCTTTCCACTCCAAACCCCGAACTCCAAAATGCCGAAATGTCAAACTCTTCAGATTTTTCGACTGTGAAACCTCAAAGGGTTTCTCGACCTTCTTCTCACTCTGTTTTTACTTGATGCGCTAAGGCACTATCCTTCCTGAGCTTCCAGGCTTGGAATAAGTCTTCTCCCGCACACTCCTTGTGCTACTAAGATTTCAAGTAACTCAGATATGAAGTATTTCTTGTAAAGAAATGCTTCACGCCTTCCTGGCATTCTTTGACTCGATGCATACCTTGTAGAGCCTTTCTCCACAGAGTGTTCAACAACCCTGTGAGTGTCTTCTCTTAGACACTTCCCTTTCCTCAGAACCCAAAATGGATTTCTCTGGTGCACTCTATGCACTTTCTCAATGCCCTCCTAGCAAAGATTTACAAAACCTTCAGTTGTTCTGTTTCTTCTCTGTGCCTTTCTTTGCACAGTTCCCACTCAAGCACGCCTTGCTGAGCCTACAGGATGTTCAGTAACCTTGTGAGTGTCTTCCTCGTGACAATTCCTTTATCTCAAAACTCAAAAGAGAGTTCTTCTCGGTGCACTCCTTGCACTCGCTCAATGCCCTCCTGGCATAGCTTCTACAGAATCTTCAGTGACTCTGTCTTCTTACTGAACTCGAAACAGAGTTCCTTCCTATGCACTCCTTGCACCTATGCTGATGAAGGTTCAATGCTATCCCTATTGAGATTTCCTAAGGTTATCTCACCTCTATCAATGCACACCTTGTGGACTATGTGCACTCCTTACACTCAGAAACTCAAAGACGGGATGAAATTGAAACTTATGAAATAATTCACCAGTTATGCATTAAAACATGAAATGCATAAAAACATGAAAACATCAATCACACAGTATGCAGGAAAAATTTTTTTTCTATTAATCTGTATGTCTATACAAATGTTTACAAAGGATAGACTGTAACAAGTCTCAGCTCTCTCTCGAGACCTCTATGCTCTGGTCTCTCCTCCTAACTCTCTACTCTAATTTCTATCCTCTAATTTCTTTTTTTTTTTACAAAATGAGGGCTCCCATGAGCTTATCCTCAACCACCGTCTCTGAGCTATCGCTATCATAGAGCGGCTCCTACAACTATATTACATAAATGGATGTCCATTCCTGACTGATCTGGACTTAGCTGTAGGTAACCATTAAAGGCAACATTAACCACTACATGTACAAAGGCATGATCTGGCATTAAAAGCCTTACAACATTTATTCAAATTTCGAAATTGAAAATTGAGAGGGCTGCGCCTCTCCCTTTCTCCATTAAATGCATGTTGGATGTGCTGGCTGGCTGGCATGCTGCTAACATGGAGTGATGCTCCTGCATTAGAAAAGAAAACTGGAGTGAACAAAAGATAATAGGTTGTTGGATCATGTTGTCATTGATGCCAATGGTTTGATTATTTGGGATAGTGTTGGATCGTGTGTCATTCATGCAAATGGTTTGATTGATTGATGTCAAGTAATTGATTGAGTGATGATTAATGGACAATGTATATGTGTTGTCCTTGATGAGAATGATAGATGTCAAAGTGGAAACCAATTGATAAATAGAAGTGACAAAATGATTATTTAAATAATAAAGAGAAGTGAAAAAATCAAGAAGGAATATTTAAATGACAAAATATTGGAGAACTTTCTATTTATGGAAAGTGGTTAACCCTAAAATAAGGAAAATGGGTTAAGGGACCTAGAAATGGGTTAAGTGACCTAGAGGATGAAAGTATAAATAAGATAGCTATACAATCTTGCAAAATAGTCTTTGTGTGGATTAATGGAGAACTTCTTGTGAATATCTTTTGGAGTATTGATGGAGAGATTCTTGTGAGAACATATTATTGGTGTGGATCTCTTCAGCATGATTGAAGATCTATTCCGAGGAAGAGAGCAAAAGGAGGATCTCATGGACACATCAAATTTTCAAAAATGTCGGAGATCTTGACGGAAAAATTATCTGATTCACAGAAAAAGATATTTTCTGATACATACGCGGGTTGTTTGTGTATAGGGTGCATATACATTGAAGGTATACATGGGCTGGATGTGTATAGAGTGAGTATGTACGTGGGTTGACTATGTACATGGAGCGTATAGTGGATAAAATCATGGATATTTTTGTTTGAGCTAGTGCCAATCTCTTGGATGATGAGGTAGGTTCCATATCCGCATTCTATGGGCTCAGATCTATCAATGAGACACTGGTATGGTTACATTATTTTCTTGATGGATACTATTGTTTGATGTGTTGTGAATGCTTAGGGAATTCTTGGTATGGATTGTATGATATGTGTCAGTTTGGATGATTTGGTTGATGGAGTGATCAATATTCTTGTGATTCAGTGGTGACATGATTGCTATGGTATACTAGTTGTTTATACATGATTGAGATAGCATTCATATTGATATGTTGTGGAGCATGCGAAAGCTATTAGAGAGATTGGATGTGTTGTGACTAGTTAGTGGTCAGATTGGACAGTCAGAGACATAAGAGAATGATATATTGATTGCAGAGAATATGAGTTGATCTTGAAGGATAAACCCTAACAACTCAGAAGGTATACACAGGTTGTTGTATACACTAACCACATGCATACATAGGCTGTAGTGAGCCAGGGTGCGTGCACATGCTGGCTGCACTACTGATAGGTCACATACGTGTTGAACGATTGATATCTGTTGAGGATTGTTGCCTCATCTCAGTTGGTTCTGAGGGTGTAATCTAAGTCTTGCATTATAGAGTTGGTGCTCTTGTAGGGTTGTACTCTATTCAGTTGTTGTTGATAAACCCCTGGATTGTTGTCCATAATAAAAAGAAAAATTGTACATACATCTTGTGTTCTTTGTGTTTCTTTATGTGATGACTTGATGATGATATATTGCTGATATATGTTGTTGATATAAGTTCTCATCTAATTGGTTATAAATGACAACAATGGGTAATGAATAAATGTTGAATGTTAACTAGGGAGTTTTTGTAAAGAGTGAAGCTTTTGATAAAAAGAGCCCCACACTCATTCACCCCCCCTCTAAGTGTGGTAGGGGTGTCCAATAGTTGGTATCAGAACGAGGCTGTTGATTAAGGTCGGTTGTCATTGATGTCAATCCTTGAAGAAAAACCCGTAGTACAAAGGTTTGGGTAATGGACCGAATAGTGTTTGATGTAAATATGAATCATTATTGTTTTTTCATGGTTGATAAGAAGTAAATATGGATGAACTCCAAAGTGGTCCCCTTATGGTGAAATCCCTCACGGGAAGACGCTT